>OZ023214.1:58344068-58442096 GCA_963995525.1 Escarpia spicata | reverse complement strand
GCTGTGACACACTGCCTACAGTCAGGGATGGTGTACTTGCTGTGACACACTGCCTACAGTCAGGGATGGTGTACTTGCTGTGACACACTGCCTACAGTCAGGGATGGTGTACTTGCTGTGACACACTGCCTACAGTCAGGGATGGTGTACTTGCTGTGACACACTGCCTACAGTCAGGGATGGTGTACTTGCTGTGACACACTGCCTACAGTCAGGGATGGTGTACTTGCTGTGACACACTGCCTACAGTCAGGGATGGTGTACTTGCTGTGACACACTGCCTACAGTCAGGGATGGTGTACTTGCTGTGACACACTGCCTACAGTCAGGGATGGTGTACTTGCTGTGACACACTGCCTACAGTCAGGGATGGTGTACTTGCTGTGACACACTGCCTACAGTCAGGGATGGTGTACTTGCTGTGACACACTGCCTACAGTCAGGGATGGTGTACTTGCTGTGACACACTGCCTACAGTCAGGGATGGTGTACTTGCTGTGACACACTGCCTACAGTCAGGGATGGTGTACTTGCTGTGACACACTGCCTACAGTCAGGGATGGTGTACTTGCTGTGACACACTGCCTACAGTCAGGGATGGTGTACTTGCTGTGACACACTGCCTACAGTCAGGGATGGTGTACTTGCTGTGACACACTGCCTACAGTCAGGGATGGTGTACTTGCTGTGACACACTGCCTACAGTCAGGGATGGTGTACTTGCTGTGACACACTGCCTACAGTCAGGGATGGTGTACTTGCTGTGACACACTGCCTACAGTCAGGGATGGTGTACTTGCTGTGACACACTGCCTACAGTCAGGGATGGTGTACTTGCTGTGACACACTGCCTACAGTCAGGGATGGTGTACTTGCTGTGACACACTGCCTACAGTCAGGGATGGTGTACTTGCTGTGACACACTGCCTACAGTCAGGGATGGTGTACTTGCTGTGACACACTGCCTACAGTCAGGGATGGTGTACTTGCTGTGACACACTGCCTACAGTCAGGGATGGTGTACTTGCTGTGACACACTGCCTACAGTCAGGGATGGTGTACTTGCTGTGACACACTGCCTACAGTCAGGGATGGTGTACTTGCTGTGACACACTGCCTACAGTCAGGGATGGTGTACTTGCTGTGACACACTGCCTACAGTCAGGGATGGTGTACTTGCTGTGACACACTGCCTACAGTCAGGGATGGTGTACTTGCTGTGACACACTGCCTACAGTCAGGGATGGTGTACTTGCTGCGACACACTGCCTACAGTCAGGGATGGTGTACTTGCTGTGACACACTGCCTACAGTCAGGGATGGTGTACTTGCTGTGACATATTGCCTACAGTCAGGGATGGTATAGATGCCTACTCACTGTAAATACACATGTCAAGTTTCATGCAACATGATAAATACTGTCAGTCCATGAAAGTGGATTTCTGTGTGGTGCATTTTCTTTCTGATTCATTCGTTCTTAATTAAACTGGAATCAATATTTTTGCAATGCCTCCGAGTATCACTGTCCACCATCCTGACTACTGCCCCAACGAACTGACCAGACTGTCCACTCACAGACATGTAACCCATTTAGCACTGCCACATTCACACAGGAAGCCCCACTGAGTACACAGTCACTTTGCAAAGTACAACAAGAAGCTCATTACTAATCTTCCAATTCCCAGAGTCCTCTCCCACAATAGCACCACTAATGACCCGTCTCACAGCCTGCCAAGCTCTTGATAAACCTACAAATGGGGACAACTGGGAACAAGGCTTTATCCAGGAGGCCACTCCGTCTGCACATTCTATTACTTCTCTCTCCAATCCTACCAGCTGTTGGACACCATCCGAGTTTACACATCTCACTGTCTTAAGGATATAAACAATTATTTATTTATTGTTTTTAATACAAGAATAAATATATTGCTGTATACTGTCTGTCAAATTGTTCTTGATACAAGACTGAATACGTTGCAGGTATACTGCCTGCCAGATTGTTCTTGATACAAGACTGAATACGTTGCAGGGATACTGCCTGTCAGATTGATCTTGATACAAGACTGAATACATTGCAGGTATACTGCCTGTGAGATTGTTCTTACTACAAGAATGAATACGTTGCAGGTATACTGCCTGTCAGATTGTTCTTACTACAACAATGAATACGTTGCAGGAATACTGCCTGTCAGATTGATCTTGATACAAGACTGAATACGTTGCAGGTATACTGCCTGTCAGATTGTTCTTACTACAAGAATGAATACGTTGCAGGTATACTGCCTGTGAGATTGTTCTTACTACAACAATGAATACGTTGCAGGGATACTGCCTGTCAGATTGATCTTGATACAAGACTGAATGCATTGCAGGTATACTGCCTGTCAGATTGTTCTTACTACAACAATGAATACGTTGCAGGAATACTGCCTGTCAGATTGTTCTTACTACAAGACAGAATACGTTGCAGGTATACTGCCTGCCAGATTGATCTTGATACAAGCCTGCCAGATTGATCTTACTGCAAGAATGAAGACGTTGCAGGTATACTGCCTGTCAGACTGTCCTTACTGCAAGATTGAATACGTTGCAGGTATACTGCCTGTCAGACTGTCCTTACTGCAAGAATGAATACGTTGCAGGTATACTGCCTGTCAGACTGTCCTTACTGCAAGAATGAATACGTTGCAGTATTACTGCCTGACAGATTGTCCTTACTGCAAGAATGAATACGTTGCAGGTATACTGCCTGTCAGATTGTCCTTACTGCAAGAATGAATACGTTGCAGGTATACTGCCTGTCAGATTGTCCTTACTGCAAGAATGAATACGTTGCAGGTATACTGCCTGTCAGATTGTCCTTACTGCAAGAATGAATACGTTGCAGGTATACTGCCTGTCAGATTGTCCTTACTGCAAGAATGAATACGTCGCAGGTATACTGCCTGTCAGATTGTCCTTACTGCAAGAATGAATACGTCGCAGGTATACTGCCTGTCAGATTGTCCTTACTGCAAGAATGAATACGTCGCAGGTATACTGCCTGTCAGATTGTCCTTACTGCAAGAATGAATACGTCGCAGGTATACTGCCTGACAGATTGTTCTTAATGCAAGAATGAATACGTCGCAGGTATACTGCCTGTCAGATTGTTCTTAATGCAAGAATGAATACGTTGCAGGTATACTGCCTGTCAGATTGTTCTTAATGCAAGAATGAATACGTTGCAGGTATACTACCTGTCAGATTGTTCTTAATGCAAGAATGAATACGTTGCAGGTATACTACCTGTCAGATTGTTCTTAATGCAAGAATGAATACGTTGCAGGTATACTGCCTGTCAGATTGTTCTTACTACAAGAATGAATACATTGCAGGTATACTACCTGTCAGATTGGTCTTACTACAAGAATGAATACATTGCAGGTATACTACCTGCCAAACTGCATGCACAAAATAGTGTTTGTTATTTGAAAGTTGCACCAGTGAAGGGTTAAAATTGTGAACAAAATATTCCATGTTACGTGTGGCACTTACTGCTTATTCACATTAACTGCTTTGAAGTTGGGTCGTTCCCACACTCCTGGCCAAACTGGGACTAAGTATGACTGATTCAGTGAACTACCAACTAATAATTATCTGACGGAATTGAGACAACCGTGCTTTACCTGGAACACAAGTAGTGATCTTCCTACAAGACCATTGAATGCAATATCCTTTCTCTACCAGATGGTCAGGGTAATTTACATAATATAATTACTCAGTAATTAACCTTGCAATTGACTCACTAATTGTTAGATAATTGGTTAATTAATGCTCCCTCTTACAAGGTACATTGCTTTAAAATTATGCAACTTATCAAAGAAGCTGCTTCCTCATGTGTGGAGGAATTAAGGCATGACAGAACATTCACCTAGTCATTACAAACTTACAACTTATACACCGGAGATACAGGTTTGTGGCAGTTTAATTAACTGTGCAGACAAAGCTTCAGTGAGAACCATCTCATATCAGTAGATTCACTGCGAGAGTCAAACACAAAGGGACATCCAGATGTGCCACTTTCTGACTGTTTTTGTCTCTAAATGTTATACGTACCCGGAAAATTCATATCAGTACTACACTTTATAATGTGTAACCAGTGTGTATATATATATGATATATTATTATCATTCATGAAAATATATTTTAAACAAAGTAGGGTTTAAAAATGTGTTCTCTTGATCAACAAGGGCCTATTTGTGTGACAATTTAATAGTATTTCACACAAGGCATAGAACGCCAAAATGGGAAATGTATTATTATAAACCAGTCATAATGACAATGAATCATGCCTAGCTCCTCCTGGCTCCTACCTATATATCATGGCGCAATATTCATACCTATAGCTACCAGCAAGGTACACACATTTGTTATTGGCCTCATTGCATATTTTAAACCAAAGTTCCCATTTTCAATAAGCATCTTTATAAAGGCCAGGTATGTTGCTGCAAAATGAAGTTCTATGCCCTGTTTATATAGTTGTTTAAAAACGGATGCTTCTTCATGAGGCCAATGGAAATTTAGACAAAGCATGATTACTTTGTGAAAGCCTCTTATAAAGACAAACTCAGGAGATGACTGCAAGAGTTAGCACCACGCAGCTCAGTATGCAATCATTGCCTCTGTATTCCCAACCATATGAACCGATGGCAAAATTATGAGATGGTCCCTAGAGTATGGTTATTTTATGATGAACATCTATAAAAATCAATGCGAAATTCCTTCTTTGACTTTCAATTTATATTCTACATATATAAAATAATGGATACGATACCACTGAAATGTATGAACAGTAGGTATTTTGCATATTTTTTTTATTTTTTTCATATACCCCTCCCCCAACATATTGTAGATATACAAATTATTAATGCTCTACAAAATGTTTATGAATACAAATCAATAATTACACCATTCCACCAATGTTTATCACATTTAAATAAACATACCTAAAACAATGTTAATTTACAACATTTTAATATCTTGTTTTATCAGATGAGCAATGTTTCTAAGCTAAATCACAATTAAAAGCAAAAAGCGTGAATTTTCAACTACAAAAACATGATTTTGTGAACATTCTGATATCATCTGTCATTGCTTAAATCTTTTACCTGCTGAGCATAGTTTCATCAAAATTAGAGCAATCTCCATAGAATGTATTGAACTACAAACTATTATTATTTTTGGCATTGACAGAATCAAACGATACCTTAATGCTGAACACAATGTGTCTGAATACTTTGCTCCTGTGTAAGACTTGAATAAACAATCTATAACTCAGATGCAACATATACAGAATTTACCACCAGTACTGACAAATGACAGTAGCAATGAGAGACACTGCATGTATGGTGCATGTCCAAAAGTGAACTGGTGCTAGAGAACATTATCGTTCCCACGCACGCCTTGTACACAGCAGTAGAAAACAACACTATTTGTTACTTTAAACTGTAACATAGCCACTGACCAATGAAATGTACACATTCCACTCAGCACAGATATAACACAATACCATTAAGATTTCCACAAATTCTAGAAATACAAACTCTTAAAGTGTAGCCAATATTATGACATTAAGTCATGGCTAAGGATTAACTACAAGCATACACAAACCCTTCTACTTACCAAGCTTCAAAAGAAAGCATTATAAAATCACTCCATATAATGCTGTAATGTATAATTACTTTGAACATTCTTTGTACAATTACTGTAGTTAAATCTGTACAACTACTTTATAAAAAACCTATAGTTAGTTTTAAATAAATAATCTGTTTATTTCCCACCGATTCCTGTGTAAATCCCATGAGTTATTTATTATTTACATGTACCATTAAAATAAATACAATGTAGATCATTCACACAGCTTCTACCATTAAACAATAAAACAAATGTTAGATTTATGACAAGATGTTTTGCTAAAGAAGGAGAACTCCCAACAGATATACACAAAAACTTCACAGATGCTCTCTACAAACACTATGTCATTAATGATGCTAAACATACTTCAGCATAGACCACATGTAACATTATAAACATATCACACTCCCAGAGGACGCAACCTGGGAAAGCAGGAATAACTTAAAATATACACCATTTTCCCATTCTCTGAAACAAGCACAGGTTTATAAACAGCAGTTGTATAAACAGCAGTTGTATAAACAGGTCCTTTGTGTTTGTTGATGCTGAAGTCCGTGTGGAGGGATTGTATTTGTATGTCGTGTGGTAAACACAACCACAATGCACAGAGTGGGACAACTGAGCACTCCAAGCAAATCTAACACGTCATCCAATTTCTATCACTTCATTATCACAACAGAGGCTTCACTCAATGTCCTGTGCCTTGAGAACATCATCACTACAGTTCCAACTGCAATGACTCACTGACACTAATGGCTGCCTGATTCACAGAGCAGCCACAACATTCAAAGATTATGTACACCACAAAGTTCACATAGGATGTACACCACAAAGTTCACACAGGATGTACACCACAAAGTTCACACAGGATGTACACCACAAAGTTCACATAGGATGTACACCACAAAGTTCATAGAGATTTGGGAGTGACAGCCTTGAGATGGTCTTCTTGCAGGGGGCCAGCGGTGGCGGTTGAGTGGACATCTGTCCGCCCAGAAGTGTGCTATAACACATGGCCATTTTCAGACACGCCCAAAGCTAGTGCGACCAACAGACCCAAGAAAGTCCTTGCCCAAAAACCAGAACTGTTCCTGCAGCCTGGAAGGGAAACAGTGCGCTATCAGTCACAGCAGCGATAGGTTCCAAATTCATGAATAAATAAATTAGTAACAAGATAATCGATAATCATAATAATAGATTCCTAGATTGATTAACATTATTCTACCATAAGTACTAAACTGTTCTATACATAAAGATAAGAGACAGAGACTCACTGTGTGCATGGGGCACCAAACTAATTCTGGCACTACTATGCAAAAGACACATTTATAAGTATGTGATAAACAAATTTATGCGTATCTTGTGAATGACCTTGACAAAGTTTGAGGTAAGACTGGACCTCTAGAAGACTATACTGTGATAATAGTACAAGACTATGAATGAGACATGTCCTAAGTAGGTAGTTTAATCAACTGTTTACCAGGGAACAACCTAAGTCCAGCACCAGACGCAACTGTAGAGGATCACAAGTATAGCTACGCCAGGACTAGCAAATCTAACTCGCGAAATGACAGCAAAGACAATAACTAATAAAAAATCACGTACAATTGCCAGCAGAAGACATTAGTATAATAACAACATTTAATTTGTCCTTGAATGGATCCAGTTTCTTGGTTGCTCATACTGTATGTCTTGAGACAATGAGAGGTAACTATGTACATTCTACAATAACATTTAACTTGTCACAGATCTATGGCATCTACGGGGTCATAGCCCTCACCATGTTTATCCCGTGAACACATGTCATAGCCCTCACCATGTTTATCCCGTGAACACATGTCATAGCCCTCACCATATTTATCCCGTGAACACATGTCATAGCCCTCACCATGTTTATCCCGTGAACACATGTCATAGCCCTCACCATGTTTATCCCATGAACACATGTGTTTACCGAAGGTTTGTGATAAATCATTGACAACTTGCACACGGAGGTGACTAAAGAAGCTGTGCAGACAGACTTGTGTAGACACTTAGAAAGATGTGTAACAGGAAAAGGTAAGAGTAAACAAGGAAGTGTGTAATCAGTACGCCCAAGGTACAGAGTAAACAAGGAAGTGTGTAATCAGTACGCCCAAGGTACAGAGTAAACAAGGAAGTGTGTAATCAGTACGCCCAAGGTACAGAGTAAACAAGGAAGTGTGTAATCAGTACGCCCAAGGTACAGAGTAAACAAGGAAGTGTGTAATCAGTACACCCAAGGTACAGAGTAAACAAGGAAGTGTGTAATCAGTACGCCCAAGGTACAGAGTAAACAAGGACGTGTGTAATCAGTACGCCCAAGGTACAGAGTAAACAAGGAAGTGTGTAATCAGTACGCCAAGGTACAGAGTAAACAAGGAAGTGTGTAATCAGTACGCCCAAGGTACAGAGTAAACAAGGAAGTGTGTAATCAGTACACCCAAGGTACAGAGTAAACAAGGAAGTGTGTAATCAGTACGCCCAAGGTACAGAGTAAACAAGGAAGTGTGTAATCAGTACGCCCAAGGTACAGAGTAAACAAGGAAGTGTGTAATCAGTACGCCCAAGGTACAGAGTAAACAAGGAAGTGTGTAATCAGTACGCCCAAGGTACAGAGTAAACAAGGAAGTGTGTAATCAGTACGCCCAAGGTACAGAGTAAACAAGGAAGTGTGTAATCAGTACGCCCAAGGTACAGAGTAAACAAGGAAGTGTGTAATCAGTACGCCCAAGGTACAGAGTAAACAAGGAAGTGTGTAATCAGTACGCCCAAGGTACAGAGTAAACAAGGAAGTGTGTAATCAGTACACCCAAGGTACAGAGTAAACAAGGAAGTGTGTAATCAGTACGCCCAAGGTACAGAGTAAACAAGGAAGTGTAATCAGTACGCCCAAGGTACAGAGTAAACAAGGAAGTGTGTAATCAGTACGCCCAAGGTACAGAGTAAACAAGGAAGTGTGTAATCAGTACGCCCAAGGTACAGAGTAAACAAGGAAGTGTGTAATCAGTACACCCAAGGTACAGAGTAAACAAGGAAGTGTGTAATCAGTACACCCAAGGTACAGAGTAAACAAGGAAGTGTGTAATCAGTACACCCAAGGTACAGAGTAAACAAGGAAGTGTGTAATCAGTACGCCCAAGGTACAGAGTAAACAAGGAAGTGTGTAATCAGTACGCCCAAGGTACAGAGTAAACAAGGAAGTGTGTAATCAGTACGCCCAAGGTACAGAGTAAACAAGGAAGTGTGTAATCAGTACACCCAAGGTACAGAGTAAACAAGGAAGTGTGTAATCAGTACACCCAAGGTACAGAGTAAACAAGGAAGTGTGTAATCAGTACGCCAAGGTACATATTTCACACTCAGATTCTAGTTGTGAAGCCAAAAGGTCGTGGCTATACGGTTGGCTGACATTTTATTTTAATGTAAAATATGTGTTACAGCTGTATTACTTACACAAGGTCCTAAATCAAACACAGGTTAAGACTGGTTCAATGTATAAAAGCGTATGCCAAGAGACATATTAATAGCCAGACACTACAAAGGATCATTGTTTGAACAGATTGGCAGTGCTGTTTTATTCATGGACTATTTAATATGAAATAACAAACCTCTGAGATTCTGATTTGCATAAAGTGACTTTAGAATACTGAACTGTCAAGAGACTCCATACTTCAACTATTACCTGACACTTTGGACTAAAGCAACCTACACCCAAAAGGAGGCAGGTACAATCATGCAGTCTTCGTTTTATCTATGCAAATATTCAAACTGCATACATGCAATACAAAAAATTCCACTGAAGATTCCAAGAATTGTTAAAATTATTTAAATGATGTAATCGGTGATATTGTAAACAAGTCAAACATGCACACACACACACACGCATGCACGCACGCACGCACATACACATGCAAGCAAACATGCATGAGCATATATCAGCTTAGGTGATATGGTCACAACTACAATGGCTAAGTCAAATTTAATTTACATAACACAGTTACACATTTCTTTAATTCAGTTTGGGTTACAATCTATTCAAATAGTAATTACATTAATTGCCTTAAGTTATGCAAGTATTATGACTTTAGTTATTGTCAATATACAGATCCTAATCATGATTAGTGTGCACACAAATGGTGGAGTGCTGCCATAACTGTCCCATTTCAACAGGAAACTATGAGCAAACTACTACAGAAGCAGAACCTTCCCGTGTTAAGTGACGAGGCAGTGTATAGCATAGATATAATGCATCGAGACAGTCCGGTCCAGTACCCATCACTCTGACAGGTCAACATACTGAGTCCGGTCCAGTACCCATCACTCTGACATGTCAACATACTGAGTCCGGTCCAGTACCCATCACTCTGACATGTCAACATACTGAGTCTGGTCCAGTACCCATCACATGTCAACATAATGAGTCTGGTCCAGTACCCATCACTCTGACATGTCAACATACTGAGTCTGGTCCAGTACCCATCACTCTGACATGTCAACATACTGAGTCTGGTCCAGTACCCATCACAGACCAACCTACTGAAGGCAGGCAACTGAACTCACACTGTGCAGGCATGTCAGCAGGTACACACAGACCAACCTACTGAAGGCAGGCAACTGAACTCACACTGTGCAGGCATGTCAGCAGGTACACACAGACCAACCTACTGAAGGCAGACAACTGAACTCACACTGTGCAGACATGTCAGCTGGTACACACAGACCAACCTACTGAAGGCAGGCAACTGAACTCACACTGTGCAGGCATGTCAGCAGGTACACACAGACCAACCTACTGAAGGCTGGCAACTGAACTCACACTGTGCAGGCATGTCAGCAGGTACACACAGACCAACCTACTGAAGGCAGACAACTGAACTCACACTGTGCAGGCATGTCAGCAGGTACACACCGACCAACCTACTGAAGGCAGGCAACTGAACTCACACTGTGCAGGCATGTCAGCAGTTACACACAGACCAACCTACTGAAGGCAGACAACTGAACTCACACTGTGCAGGCATGTCAGCAGGTACACACAGACCAACCTACTGAAGGCAGGCAACTGAACTCACACTGTGCAGGCATGTCAGCATGTTGATGTAATGTAGTCGATAAAACATTATTTATATTCTGATCACAATGTATAAGACTGTTGATGTTGATGTAATGTAGTCAGTAAAACATCATTTATATTCTGATCACAATGTGTAAGACTGTTGATGTTGATGTAATGTAGTCGGTAAAACATCATTTATATTTTGATCACAATGTATAAGACTGTTGATGTTGATGTAATGTAGTCGGTAAAACATCATTTATATTATGATCACAATGTGTAAGACTGTTGATGTTGATGTAATGTAGTCAGTAAAACATCATTTATATTTTGATCACAATGTATAAGACTGTTGATGTTGATGTAATGTAGTCGGTAAAACATCATTTATATTCTGATCACAATGTGTAAGACTGTTGATGTTGATGTAATGTAGTCAGTAAAACATCATTTATATTTTGATCACAATGTATAAGACTGTTGATGTTGATGTAATGTAGTCGGTAAAACATCATTTATATTATGATCACAATGTGTAAGACTGTTGATGTTGATGCAGCTGTTTATGATTGGAATGTGAAGGTACAGTATGAATGACACGAACATTCTCATGGTTGGCCATGGCTTGATTCTTAAAATGCAGTGTTAGCCTAAATGACATTGGTAATGTGTTGTACATCCACACCTTAGATCACACCTACGTTGGTAATCTGGTCTCACTTCGTTGGTTCGCCTGATATATCCCATGTGTACTTCCTTGACATTCATCACAAACACTATCGACTTAGCCAGTCCCACCACTGCCAGTCCCACCACTGCCAGTCCCACCACTGCCAGTCCCACCACTGCCAGTCCCACCACTGCCAGTCCCACCACTGCCAGTCCCAACACTGCCAGTCCCACCACTGCCAGTCCCACCACTGCCAGTCCCACCACTGCCAGTCCCACCACTGCCAGTCCCAACACTGCCAGTCCCACCACTGCCAGTCCCACCACTGCCAGTCCCACCACTGCCAGTACCACCACTGCCAGTCCCACCACTGCCAGTCCCAACACTGCCAGTACCACCACTGCCAGTCCCACCACTGCCAGTCCCACCACTGCCAGTCCCACCACTGCCAGTCCCACCACTGCCAGTACCACCACTGCCAGTCCCACCACTGCCAGTCCCAACACTGCCAGTACCACCACTGCCAGTCCCACCACTGCCAGTCCCAACACTGCCAGTACCACCACTGCCAGTCCCAACACTGCCAGTCCCAACACTGCCATAAGAGCTGCTCTAGCAGCTTCAATGAGAGGCGATGCAAGATGGCTGTCAATATCACAATCATCTTGCTTAGACAAACGGTTACCTGTTAGTCTCATGCACTTTATGAAGGCACTATGAACAAGTCCTACCCGTGTCGTGTATGATGAAGGCCTTGGCGTAGAAGTGTGTCAAGTACTGCACCACCTGAGCCTCCTCCCAGACAGTGGCGTTGTCAAATTTGTCATAGCTGCGTGCACGGCGACACAAGGCACACGCCCTGTAGGAGGGGAACTGTATCTTTGCCTGCTGGGGGTCCTCAGTAGGGTCATTGTGCAGCCAGTGGTTCGCGCGGTTGTGTGACTTCCACAGCCACAAGATGGCGTCGGTGCGGCCCGTCACATCGTTGTTGATCCTGCGCGCGCCCTTGCCGAAGTTGACAGCGCACTCGCGACACCCGAAGAACTGCTGGATGTAGTCATTCATCAGCACTGGCACCTCCTTCGGGTCAAACCTGCTGTCTAAAACACAGGAAGAAACTAGATGTCCGAAACACAAGAAGAAACATGCTGTTCGAAAGACAGGAAGAAACATACAGTCTGAAACACAGGAGAAACAGGCTGTGTAAAACACAGAAGAAACCTACTGTCTGAAACACAGGAGAAACCTGCAGTCTGAAACAGAGGAAGAAACCTGCAGTCTGAAACACAGGAAGAAACCTGTTTTCTGAAATACAGGAAGAAACCTGCTGTCTGAAACACGGGAATAAATCTGCAGTCTGAAACACAGGAAGAAACATGCCATCTAAAACACAGAAAAATTGTAATTTAAAACAGGAAGAAACACACTGGCAGAAACAGAGGAAGAAACACGCTGCCTTGAACACCACAGAAACGTGCTGTGTAAACAAAAGACACCAGGAAACATGACATGTGCAACATGGGAAGAAAAAAGATGGAGGAATACGATGCTTGAAACTTGAGAATAATCACCTCTTAGATTGTGTCTAAAAGATGCAACAAAACAAGGAGTGTGGAACTGGTTCAAATCAGTCAGGAACACACATTGAAATGACAACCATAAAGCATAACAAAACATACAATATGAACACAGAAAAAAAAACCTTGTACAAGTTATTTAAATATAAAACAAATCTGGAAATAAGGCAAGTTTACGAAAATTAGTTCACAACATTCAAATCAAAAAGTTTTTGACAAATGTAGAGTTGTAAGACTGAGTGACTCACTCTGTCGTTCGATCTGCTCTGCGTTGATGGTGATGGCGTGGAAGAGAGTCCACATACTGCAAGGGTAGCCGCGGTAACGAAGCTGGGAGCCCTTGCAGGCTGTCCAACGCTCCTTGTTCAACACAAACGCCCGGCCCGGCTCCTGGCAACATCAGAACACACAGGGACACTGAGTAGCACTATACACTGGTGGCATGATGCGTCAAGCAGGTGAACAAACAATATCTGCAACTGGTGACATAGAGGCCTATGCTTAAATATTACATCACACAGTGAGTGGGGATGGGCCATGTGGGATGCGCCGTGTGGAACGGGTCGTGTTGGACGGGCCGTGTGTGATGAACCATGTTGGATAGGCCATGTGATGTGGCACGCACGGGCTGTGTGGGATGTGCCTTGTGACATGGGCCGTGTGGGATGTGCCGTGTGATGTAGCATGGGCCGTATGGGATGGGATATGCCATGTGGCATGGGCCATGTGATGTGGCACGGGCCATGTGGGATGGGATGTGTCGTGTGGGATGGGCCATGTGATGTGGCACGGGCCGTGTGGGATGGGATGTGCCGTGTGGCACGGGCCGTGTGGGATGGGATGTGCCGTGTGGCATGGGCCATGTGGGATGGGATGGGTCGTGTGGGATGGGCCATGTGATGTGGCACGGGCCGTGTGGGATGGGATGTGCCGTGTGGCATGGGCCGTGTGGGATGGGATGTGCCGTGTGGCATGGGCCATGTGGGATGGGATGTGCCGTGTGGCACGGGCCATGTGGGATGGGATGAGCCGTGTGGCATGGGTCATGTGGGATGGGTCGTGTGGAATGGGTCAAGTGGGCCAGCTGTGACTCACCTGTAAGTTGCTGATCTTGTTGAGCCACTGCTGACCAACTAGACTGGTTGACACTCCCTTGATCCACGTGTTGGTCTTGTTGAGGAAGTTGTGCACCAGCTCAGGGCCAGGGTAATACTGAAATAGGGCAGAGAACTCTGGGTGATACTCTAAGAGGGTCCAGCGCTCTAAAATGAGTCATTTTGCATTTTTATGGTGAATTTATTGAGAATTAAAATGCAAGAAACTACTCAAAATCAAATATCATTCAATATATTTCAAGATCAATCCCAATAAATACATTAATATAATTATATAAAACACTAATAATAATTTATAATACAGTACCAAGGAAGCTTTTAAGAGTTCTAATATTCTCATAAATGTTAAATAATAATACCAATAATTAAATTATATTATTAAAGTAGAATTTAGCCAGAATCTACTTACCCTCGACAGGATGTCAATGTAGTGTTTGAGAACAGAGAGACGCTCCCCGTCAATGATTTGGTGAGTTCCAACTTCCAGCCAGAAGGAGTAGTAAATAGCCGACTCCAGGTCAAAGCTGTGCACACCATCTGGGGGCCTGGGGGAACCAACATTGATTTATAACAGCCCAAACTAAAAAGTAGCTGGTTTCTCTGACTAGAGCTATCGGGGCAGAGTTAATTTGTAAAATAAGTTTTTGAATGATGAGTAAGATATCATTACATCAAACAAGTTGCATTACTTACTAGGAATGACTAGGCTTAGTATGATCAGAATATAACAATTAGAGATTTATGCTGCTGGAATTTAATTGGACAAACGTGTCTACTAAACAGGTGACTGAAAAAACAAAGGTGGATGTCTGAAGGTGACCATAAATCAGCTACTTTACATGATAAAACATCCGTCTATCCATCTGTAATGTGTTAATTATTTATAATTAGGACCTGAATGAAACAAAACTGCATCAAATATAGAAACTAGATTGTTGATAGAGCCAGTCATAGTTATTATTAGAGTTATGGAAAGTATCATAAAACTGCACAGCTAAAAACATGCATTAATAGCTGTGAATTGTTTCACAGCACGAGTTAAAGAGCTATCTTGATACGTATTCATGAGAACTATTTTTGTGCTGTTTATTCCTGGTGATACTGACGTGTACATGTTGGTGCCTATGTCAGTGGGTGTCTGTTGGGTGACTGGTGGACTGGACACGCCGGGGTCATAGTGACCTTTCAGAGTACTCCTGATGGCTGTTGACATCGCTTTGCGACCACTGCCATAGCTGCAAGTAGACATACACATGACAAATCAAAGACTTACTATTCATCTCAATGACCTTCTTTCTCTTTTCTAACACTTTAACTGAACAAATGTGTTTTGAGACACTTATTATGTAATTTGATTGTTATTTGTTTAATATGAATGTTTCACCCAGAATGTCATGTTTACATTGTTCCTGAATGCTGGTTATCATAAACATATAAGAATCACATTATATATAAACATTGTGGTTCAGTAAACCTACCAGGACAGTCAATAAGTTATGACAGATATAGTTTATAACAAATAAAATAATTTTCACACATTAAAAAAGGCAGCTATACTCTTTAAAAAAACAGAAATTTCCATAATAATATTTATAGCTTAGATATACCTTTACGATATAACAGATGAGATGTTGTACACTTACCATAATTAAATGAGTTATAAATTAAATAAACAGCAAAGTAATTCCTTCTACTACCTGCCCACATGGGAAATCATGAGTCTAACTCACTTACAAGTTGACTCTGTGTATTTTCCCACTGTCTGTAACGAGGTAGAGGGAAGGGAAGCTCGTGATGCCAGCCCGTCTCGCATCTGACCTCTTTATCTGTCCCACACATGTAGCAGGATGCACGTAGGAGAAATCCAGAATCACCTGCAAGAGACAGAAAGAAACATTTTCCATGATTGATAGACCAATATAGACTGTAGACCAATATAGACTGTCCCAGTTCATGCAGCAAGTTAGCAACAGAAAATGTACAAGACTTCTGTAGATTCAAGATTCAATAACTTTATTGTCCGTTTAAAACATTGCATTAAAAACGGAAATTTTCCTTTAGATACACATTGAAATGCCAGTAATTAATTTGGTAAATGCCAAAAAATTTGTAAATGCAAAAAAATTGTAAATCACATTATGGTCAGCACTAAAAATTAGTCAAACACATCATAATTAGCACTAAACATTTGTATAAAAATGGAAAATAAATACAAATAATAATAAATAAATAAAACGGTCATACCATAACATTTCATAAACTGTACCTGTTCTACTGTAAACAGTATGTATGACTCTATGTGACTCTATGTGACTCTATGTGACTCCATGTGACTGGTGAAACGGGTATGTCTGATATGTTGTCGAACTAGATGCACATTACGGTAATTTCACAAAGGTTCTTCTATCATCCATTATTAATATTCTATCAATGAGTCTTTAATCAAAGCACCATCTTGTGTGGTTCACTACATTACATTCTGCCATGTCGTCGTCTCTTCTGCCGATAAATCCACGTTCTTGCAATAGTTCATATCACTTCCACACCCACCCATGTAAACTATGTCCTCTTGTCTATCATTATCTGCCTCATAATCATATGTGCTAAACCAAAGTTAGAAACGTCATTTTATTTTGCATTCTTTCCTGCATACAGTAAAGTATGTATAACACAGTTTAACATAAATAACAAGATTTTCATCAAAAGTTGCAGGTTCCACAAGTACACAAAAACTATATTGTTTAAGTAAATTTTTTTTTTTATTCATATCAATACCATGAAGTAATTTCTTATTTTTGTTTAACTTCACAAACCTCGCGTTGATTGAATATCACTTCTGTGTATATGTGCTCTGTGGTTCTTATTCCTTTGACATGTTCGGGAAATGCAACCAAACATATGTGTACGGGCAAAAGATGTGATTTGATAAGATCATTTACACATTTAGAAAGTCTAGTTGGTAAGCAGAATCCAACATTGTTTCATCACAATGTCCGTAAAACATGTTGTCTGCATCTTCACCTTGTACCATTTCTACATTAACAAAACTATAACTAAGTACACAGTTATAAAATAATATTAAAGCTTAAGGTGCAGCTAGTATTTTGGGTAGCAATAACGGTATAGGCCAGTGCACACATTACCTCTTTGCCTAGATACTTGTCACCGTCTGCGACAAGGAAACGGTGGTGGGCTCTGCCACAGGACGCTACAAACTCAGCGACGGATCTACAAACACATAACAGGCACACTCAGTACTGGACCATCATAAACACACTGTTTAATTACATTAATTAATTGAACGTTTTACGAGCACAAAAGTAATCCCAGATTACGTCTAGTTTCATGGGCCCTCCAGCAATAATGCAACTTTAGCATGAATCAATACTACTATGTTACTACAAGTCTAGTTTTCTATTTGCCCTCCTCTCAAAATACAAGATTGTTCATTTTAATACTGGGTCACCAGTAATTCTGTAACATCGAATTAATTGATGCTTGAAGTAAGAACAATGTTTGACTGAATCTATACAACAAATGTCTAATTTTTTTAGATAATATACATTTTATGTAAATTACAATCTATGATTATATATCATCCACTGTAGAAGTAATTTAAATATATATTTGTGTACTCCCACATGTGTGCCACTGAATTGTTAAAACATGCCAGGTACACACCAAACGCAATGCAGAAATATAGTTGAGCTGCTGCATGTCTTATCTAGTTTATTTTGTCATTGAAAACATATTTAATTGTTGCCATAAAATCATGTCAATTTTACAAACTACATCTGTTATAACATCAACATACAAATGTGTTTAATGCAACTTAACTGTTTGTCTGACCATTATCTACTTATGAACATAACTGTTTATCTGACCATTATCTACTTCTGACCATTATCTACTTATGCACACTGACCTCGGTACATTGGCAAACATCTGGCAACAACTGCCAACACTTGTTGACAAAGTGGACTGTGAGAGGTGTTGTTATATCACAGGATGGTTTCATATACTAACACCCATAAATTACATCCATCTTTATGTATGCCTGGGGACTGTCTCATTGTATGCCTGGGGACCGTCTCAGTGTATGCCTGGGGACCATCTCATTGTTTGCCTGGGGACCGTCTCATTGTATGCCTGGGGACCATCTCACTAACAATCTTATAATAATAATACTAAACTTCTATAGCGCCCATATCCCCAGTAATCTGAGCTCAGAGGCGCAACATACAAGAACCATTGAACAAAATCGTTAGCATGGACAAGCATTAGAGCAAGGGACCACCGAAGGTTAGGGTGGGAATGCAATTTCAAATAAATAAGTTTTCAGTTTTCTACAAAAGATAGCTATAGTCTCAGATAATTTTTAAGTAATAGGAAGTTGATTCCAGATTTTGGGTGCAGCTACAGAAAAAGCATGTTTGCCAATATTATGCTTGGTTTTCGGAACAAAAAGTTGTTGTGAAACAGATGATTTGAGATTCCTGGGAATATCGGAAAAACGAAGGAGACTAAACAAATAGCATGGGGTACGATATGTGATAGTAGCTAACTTGAATTGTATTCGATATGCAACTGGAAGCCAGTGTAACTATTTCAGTAGGGGCAGTGATGGTGAGAAATGTGTTAAACAATTATTGGAGCTTAGCTAAGTCCTTTTTAGCAATATTGTTTAGGAGCGAGTTGCAGTAGTCAAGGCGACTGCTACTTAGAGCTACTGATATTGTTTTAGCAGAAGATAATGACAAATGACACTGAATTCGACTGAAATCACATATACATGTGTATGGCAGAAACAGGATTTACATACTTAAGAAATATTCTGGTGAATGTTGAAATCACTGTCAAAGACAACACCTAGATTACGAACAGTATCTGATGATGATGTAACTTTACCAAGCAATTTAACTGGAAAGTAGTTAACATTAACAACCTCGTTTCGTTGTTGTTTTGTGCCAATAATAATGAGTGCAATAAGCCAGGTTTTGTTCTTTCAAATAAATTTCGCTCCTTAGAAGTGACCTGGTACACCAACAACTATCAATGCCTGGATGCACAACCAAGACATTTCGCTGGTGTGTCACAGAAATAGTGTCCTCTCTTGTACAGAAATAGTGTTCTCTCTGGTACAGAAATAGTGTCCTCTCTGGTACAGAAATAGTGTCCTCTCTGGTCCAGAAATAGTGTCCTCTCTGGTACAGAAATAGTGTCCTCACTGGTACAGAAATAGTGTTCTCTCTGGTACAGAACTAGTGCCTTATCTGGTACAGAAATATTGTCCTATCTGGTACAGAAATAGTGTCCTCTCTGGTACAGAAATAGTGTCCTCTCTGGTACAGAAACAGTGTCCTCTCTGGTATAGAAACAGTGTGCTCTATGGTACAGAAATAGTGTCCTCTCTGGTATAGAAATAGTGTTCTCTTTGGTACAGAAAAATAGTGTTCTCTCTGGTACAGATATAGTGTCCTCTCTGGTACAGAAATAGTGTCCTCTCTGGCACAGAAATAGTGTCCTTCTGGTACAGAAATAGTGTTTTCTCTGGTATAGAAACAGTGTCCTCTCTGGTACAGAAATAGTGTCCTCTCTGGTGCAGAAATAGTGTTCTCTCTGGTATAGAAACAGTGTCCTCTCTGGTACAGAAATAGTGTCCTCTCTGGTACAGAAATAGTGACTTCTCTGGTATAGAAATAGTGTTCTCTCTGGTACAGAAACAGTGTCCTCTCTGGTAGAGAAATAGTGTCCTCTCTGGTACAGAAATAGTGACCTCTCTGGTACAGAAATAGTGACCTCTCTGGTACAGAAATAGTGTCCTCTCTGGTACAGTGGCAGCTGTTTGATTTACCAGCAGATTCTGTAACATATGTGCCATCTGAGGAGCACACCGTCATTGTGAAATGGTCTCCTCTATGTGTTACCTGTAGGGTGAGTTGAGACCAGGGGGCAGTGTTACCTGTCGGGGTTGAGTTGGGACCAGTGGACAGCGTTACCTGTGGGGGGTGAGTTGGGACCAGTGGACAGTGTTACCTGTGGGGGGTGAGTTGGGACCAGTGGACAGTGTTAACTGTGGGGGGTGAGTTGGGACCAGGGGCAGGGTTACCTGTCGGGGTTGTGTTGGGACCATGGGGCAGTGTTACCTGTGGGGGGTGAGTTGGGACCAGTGGACAGTGTTACCTGTGGGGGGTGAGTTGGGACCATGGGGCAGGGTTACCTGTGGGGGGTGAGTTGACAACATAATATAACATTTATTCCACCCCATGTACACAATTCATTGATTTTTTCTGAACATCACTTAAACAGTGACATCAACAAACATTCATTATATAGGCATTATATATATATATACATATCATTATATGTTCTACTTATGGAGAACTCCTAGAAAATACATACAAACGCATGTACCGGTACACCTATTATGGTAATAATGTACCATAGAATGTAATCGTATAGCTTATTCAATCGGGGTCGGTGACTCCTATTAAGACACAATTGTCGCTATCATAGGAGTAACCCTATTTACGTAATGGTTTATATGGTCCTTTTACAAGGTGTCTATCTCATGTATTTTTATTTAGTTGGGACCAGGGGGCGGTGTTAGTCTTCAGTCACCTACCTGTGGGGGACGAGTTTGGGCCAGGAGGCAGTGTTACCTATCGGAGTGAGTTGGGGCCAGGGGGCAGTGTTCCCTGTGGGGTGAGTTTGGGCCAGGAAACAGTGTTACCTATCGGGGTGAATTTTGGCCAGGAGACAGTGTTACATGTGGGGTGAGTTGGGGCCAGGAGGTAATATTACCTGTGGGGGTGAGTTGAGGCCAGGATGCAGCGTTACTTGTGGGGGGGTGTTGCGTTGGAGCCAGGGGGCAGTGTTACATGTGGGTTGTGAGTTGGGGCCAGGGGGCAGTGTTACCTACGGGGTGTGAGTTGGGACCAGGGGGCAGTGATGCCTGTGTAATGTGAGTTGGGGCCAGGGGACAATGTTATCTGTAGGGTGTGATTTGAGGCCAGGAGGCAGGTTTACATATGGGAATGAATTTGTGCCAGGGGGCAGTGTTAACTGTGGGGTGTGATTTGGGGCCAGGGGCAGTGTTACCTGTGGGGGGTGAGTTGAGGCCAGGATGCGGGGGCGGGATTAGTCTTGAGCCAGTCAGTCAGGTAGTCCAGTGCTTTCTTCCTCAAGTCCTCCACCCTCCTCTCTCCATTGAAACTTGTCCCTTTGTGTGACTCGGCAGATTTAGGAGGGAAAAACTGCAAACAAATATATTTATTAATGCTGCCACAGGTTTTCAAAATGTTAAAAAGATTTAACAAGATTGCCACCCACCACCTATCTAATCTACACTGCTCCTTTACTAATGTAACTTCATGTCCTCTAGTCCTTCGATCTTTCTTAACTGAGAAAAAAATATTTCTATCAATATTTTCATAACCATTCAATATTTTAAACACTTCTATCTGATCTCCTCTCAATCTCCTGGTCTCTAGTGTTGTCAAACCACATTCTTTTAGGCGTATTGCGTAACTAAGATCCCTCTGTTTTGGTATCATTTTAGTTGCTCTCCTCTGTACTCTTTCTAGCGTATATATGTCCTTCTTGTGGTATGGCCTCCACGCTTGTGTACAATATTCTAAATGAGGCCTCACTATTGTTTTGTACAGCGGTATTATTATCTTTCTATTCTAAAGGAACCACTCCCTCTTCTAATGACAAGTTGAAAATTGTTGCAAGCGGTATGCTAATTTGTTCTACAATCTACAATAGTAGTTTGGGCGGAATCCCATCCACTCCAGGTGATTTATTATCCTTCATGACCCTTATTTTCTTAGGTAGCATTTCCGGGGTTACAATTAACTGTCGTAAATAGTCTGAATCTGCCCCCTTGAACTTAGCCTCTGGTACTGGCAGTGAACTAATATCTTCCCTGGTAAACACTGAACTAAAATACTCATTCAGGTCTTCTGCCATTAAGAATCCCTCTTATATTATATTTCCAGCACTATCTTCTAGAGGACCGATCTTATACTGAACTTTCTGTTTGCTCCAAACATATATGTTGATAGCTCCACTTTGCCACTCTAGAAATAATAGACAGAGTTGTCCAACAACTTGACCAATCAGGAACCCCAATAAACATATACCTAGACCTCTCTAAAGCCTTTGACACAATTGATCATAACATATTATTACAAAACTAAATTATTATGGAATAAATGGTGCAGCACTAGATCTATGTAAAAACTACTTACACAATCGTAAGCAATATGTTGAAACTGGCGCTTACAAGTCGGAAGAAGCTGTCATAAACACTGGTGTCCCACAAGGGTCTATTTTAGGACCCCTTCTATTTATCATATATATTAATGACATCATATTTTCAAGTGATCATTTTAAATTCATATGTATGCAGACGACATCACTCTTTTTAGTACATTGAATAAATTCCAATCTCCGGATGGCCAAGTCCAAAATCAAAATATAAATAAAGAATTAGAAAATATATGCAGGTGGGTAAAGGCAAACAAACTTTCTCTTAACATTAAAAAAACCAAATTCATGGTATTTCACATGCCCCAAAAGAAAATCGAACTTCCTAAAATAGAAATAGATGGGACAAATATTGAATGTGTACATGATTTTAATTTTTTAGGTATCACCATAAACCAACACCTAAATTGGGACAGCCATATAAACAAAACAGCAAATAAAATCAATAAAATAATAGGAATTTTAAATAAACTTAAACATGTACTACCTAAGAATATATTATCTATAATGTATAATTCGCTCATTCTTCCCAAGATTAATTATGGCATATTGGTGTGGGGTCATCAAGCCCATCGCATTTTTAAACTTCAAAAGAAAGCAGTGCGAATAGTTACTTCAAGTAAATACAATTCTCACACAGATCCCATCTTCAAAGAATGTAAATTTCTTAAGCTGGATGACATCTATAGACTCCAACAGCTCAAATTTTATTACAAATTGATCAACAAGGTTATACCAGAATATTTCAGTCATATTCCATACAAATATAACTTTGCAATTCACCAATACAACACACGTAATAAATACAACTTATTTATTCCCAGAGTTAATCATAAATATGCAAAAAAGTACATAGGACACAACATTATACAAACTGTTAACAATATTCCAAACATCATCCTTGATTAAATTTATACACATAGTTTATATGGTTTTTCCACTTATACAAAAAATTACTTTATCAAGAACTATGAATCATGTTGTCATATTTCTAACTGTTACATCTGTCATTCTTAAACTAGACATGACTTTGCATTTGTTTAAACTAATTTATGTATTATACTATACTATAATATAATATACTAAACATACTATGTTTACACATATATGTATGCATATATAGTTGATCATGTGATAATCATATAATTATGTTACATCAGTGGGGTGGCTCCCATGATAGCAGCATATAATTGTCTTAAGGCCAGACACAGCAGGTAGATAGGATTATTTTTTAATTTGTTCAAACAGTTCAATTTTTTCTGCCCAATGCATGAAATGGGTCTTACTGAGTAAAATATATATTGAACTTTTTTCAGCCAGACCTCCCGTTTCCTGGCTGCCATGTTGAGCAAATATTGGCAAATTTGGAAACACTGCCATTTTGTATTGAATCCATATATAGTTATAATTCTTGCAAATCCACATTCTCTATAGATTCTATTGTGAAATGACCAGAGCATTTTTTTAAATGTTGTGTTTTTATTTTTTTAATAATTTTTTGGTAAAATATGAAAAATCATGTTTTTTGGCAACAAATATGACTATATCTTTCAAACTATTCATGATTTAAAAAAAAGTGTCTGATCAATGCACAGTGTATAATATGCTGAATGCAACACTGAAAACATTGTTTATATAGCATAATTATTCCACGAGATATCCCATTTCCAAATGCAGAAATTTGCCGAAATTTTTTTGGGAGAAAATGGCTGTCAAAGATTGCATAATGGATTTCATTACATGATATCGACATGCTTGATCCATGATTAAAACTCACTTAGAGTACGTAATTGTCATAGAAGTTAACTTTACTGATAGTATGCATACAAAGGTATAATAAGCTGGCAGAAAACCATTTTCAGTATTTTTTGTCAAAAACACCATTTCACCTGGGGTGTCTGGCCTTAATGGGAGCCTCCCTGACCTTACAATGAATTTTATATTGCATTTGTAGTTTATGTACATATGATGGTCAAAATAAATACTGTCTGTCTGTCTGTCTGTCTTTGAATTTCTAACTTCAGTTGTATCTTGGTTAAGTGCTTCTTTATAAATGATGTAGTCTTCATCATTTCCAGTACGTCTATATGACTTAATTTCACATCATTTGTTTGTACTTAATTTTTCTAAAGGCTTCTTTCGATAAGTGTTTCTTTCTTGACCGTTTCCATTGTTTTTCAAGGGAACAAATTTATCGATGATGCACTCAATTTAACTTTTTAAGATATTCCAGCATTCTGTTGCTGTCTTATTCTTCAGTGTGTTATTCCAGTCTATCTAAAGTTGCTAAATATTTCCTTATGTCCTTATATCTTCCTTTATGGAAATTTCTCCTTTACTGCTTTTTACTATTCCTTTCTGATTTTACGTTGATGGTAAAAAGTATCTGGTGGTGATCACTACTCCCCAGTGGCTCACATATCTTGACATTGTCAACTAATTCATTCTGTGAGGACAAAACTATGTCTAACACATTCTCACTTCTGGTTGGTTCATGCTTCTGTGCAGTTTTTTTATTCTCTATAACCATTTATTTATGCTACACTCTGCATGGTAACAATCACTACTACGATTGGTGGATTATTTGGAACTACAGAATGGTGATTGTTGTACAGTTTACAGTACTACTTTATTCATAGGTATAGTAACTGCATGTACCAACAGTTCACAACATTCAGAAAAAATATATTTTCAACTGTTTCGGTTAATTCATTTACTTGATTTTTATAGAATCTTTTTCAGTGGGTTAGCATGTAAAATATCTCACACTTTCCTCATACCTGTCCTTACTACTAGGTGACACAGCTTGAGGCATTACATTTTGTTGTGACATTTATGTGTTAATTTACTGATTTATCTGTGAGTGATGTGATGCAAAAACTGGCAACTGACTACGTTAGTGGTCAGACACATTTGAGTTTAGATTACCAAGAAAATGTGGCCTTAATTATTACTGACACTAACTAACTAGTGCTGTATTGGTTCTGTATCTGGAAAGGTTAGGTATACAACTTACAAGTACAACAATAAAGCCGAGACCAGCAGTGTCTATTGTGCCTCATAGTTTAGGTCCTGTCCCTGAACAATGACAGTGTTAACATTATATAGATCTACCAGTACGTCACAATATGTACACAGTACACTTGTCGAATCATAACATCACGCACATTCTACATGGATGCACAGCTTGCTGTAAGCTCTTTTTGAAACTACAGGATCCTCAGAAATTTTTGAGCAGGTCATTGATTCTATGAACAATATTGACATGTCTGTGTGTCAAGTTTGTGTCTGACTTAGTGCCACCTTACATCCTGTTTACCCACACCCTCTTCCTTGGTGCCACCTTACATCCTGTTTACCCACACCCTCTTCCTTGGTGCCACCTTACATCCTGTTTACCCACACCCTCTGAGCCTCTAAGGTCACTAAGTCACTAAGGCCACTGTCTGTAGTCAGCAGGCATGAAAGTGTCACTTTGAACCTTTCACAAGTGGTCCTGCTAACCAAATAGAATGATCTTAACAGAACTTTAATATATATCTTCTTTTTTGTGGTTGAACCATTCTACGATGAACTTTTGTGCTAAATCACAGGCAAGATGCTTACTGCACACTTGGCTGCATACATCCAAATGTGTCATGTTTTGCAATTTGCATACAATTACAGGTATTTTATTTAGACCCTCCAGACTTATCATTCAACACGTATGTAGAAAAATAAATATAATAGTCACAAACAGTTATCACGTATGGGTCAGGGAGACTCCCACTAAGGTTAAAAAGCTGCTGTTATAGGACCCACCCAATGTAGGACCTAATACATGTAATATATATGGAAACTATGCATGTAAATACAAGATTTTCATGACTGAATTCCAACAAATCATTTTTAATCAGATCAATCATGAAAAATGTAATACTTTATTCAACAATTTCACAAAAGCTAAATAAAAACTAGCACAAATGAGCTACCATATCATAGTATTAGTGGATACTAGCGATGGTCACTTTCTTGTTAAAAGGCTCTAACATGAGATAAGAGGAACCATAGAATTGAAGAGGCCTGACCTGTTGATTATACTTGAGACTCACCTTGACAGTTGGGTAGCCCCAGATGTCATAGCGGCGACAGGTTGGTGAGTTTCCTGGGCTTGAGCAAGCAATAGCACCCACTTGCATCACCTTGTACCAGTCTGGGGGAACAGAAACAGCCATTAAACGGTGTCAGTTTTTAAACTAAGTGAGGTCATAATTTACCAGGGGTAGGAAAATGTTGTGTATTGGAATGTGACCTACCCACCAATCAAGTGCTTTTAATCTGTCCCCTCGCATATTTTGTGGTAAACAAATTATATTTGTTGCAAAAAATATGCATATTATGTGCACAGAAAACTGATCAATCCCCACATCTGAAAAATTATTATAGTTCTCCAAAAACATATCTTTTAGAAATATAGTTACCGGATCGTTATTCCACCCACACCAAAATGCGTCGCTTTGAATCTCGCGAGATGTAGCTACTGATCTGTGTATGATTTAGAGATTTAGCCATTGATCTCTGTGTATGTCTTACGAGAATTCAGCATGATTTAACAAGGCAATCATGTCACGTGCATCAACAATATGTTTTTCATTGGTTATAACCTCTAGCAAAATACTTACCAAACTTTTATCACAGCACTGTGTTTTCATACAGAAACTGTAAGTAGTTCACTATTTTAAAACAACATTTTCTGGCTATTCATTTGCATAACATGACACAAATACGTGGTAGGGAGTGTTATAATATGGATATATTTTTCGCAAACGTTTCTTTAGATTTTATGAACACGGCATGTTTATAATTATTATTGGCACAGTCGTCGACAAGACCATAAAGGCATAATACAAGATATTTATTCACAGACTACATTCAGTTACAACGGTTTTGGTGGTGGTGATATGCATACATTATGATAAAAACATAATACATACTTAACATATGTAAGCAAACAATATAATAAATTATAAAGTATGTAAAAGTAAGTGAGCAGGTATACTGGATGGAAATATAATACTGAAGAATAAAGGTGTAGTTGTGGTATCAGCACCCAGGGGGTGCTGATACCACAACTATCAACTATTATAGGAGAAATTTCCATAAAGGAAGGTATAAGGACATGAGGAAACTAGATTCGCAGGGGGGATTCACAGAGAAGCCTGAAACTGGAGGCATAGATAAAGACAGCAGAAATAAATCGGCAAAGAACAGCCTGGAAAACTGTTCTGAATCAGGATATAAATGCATTTGTTTAAATGCAAGGAGCATAGTAAACAAAAGAAGTGAACTAAACATTATGGTAGAAGATATTGACCTTCACATAATAGGTATAACCGAATCGTGGGCCACCACTGATATATCAGATGCCGAATTGGGACTAACAGGATATGTAATGTTTAGAAAAGATAGAATAGGAAGAAAGGGAGGTGGAGTTATTTTATATATTAAAGAATCTATCCAGGCTTATGAAATAAAATTAGAAAGAGAAGCAGATTGCGAAGAAGCTGTTTGGTGTAACATAGTTACAGGAAACTCAACGTTAACAGTTGGGTTAGTTTATCGAAGTCCAAACATAAGCATAGAAGAGAATGAAAAAATACAAAACGCTATAAGGGAAGTAAGCAAACGGAACTGTATTATTATGGGGGACTTTAACCATGGGCATATACAATGGAAATCTCTACAGAGTATGGGGAGTGAGGACCACAAGTTTTTAGTTTTAGTACAAGATAGTTTCCTTTCTCAACATGTGCTAGAACCAACCAGGGGAGAGAATGTGTTAGACTTAGTTTTGTCCTCACAGAAAGAATTAGTTGACAATGTCAAGATATGTGAGCCACTGGGGAGTAGTGATCACAACCAGATACATTTTACCATCAAAGTAAAATCAGAAAGGAATAGTAAAAAGCAGTATAGGAGAAATTTCCACAAAGGAAGGTATAAGGACATGAGGAAATATTTAGCAAAGATAGACTGGAATAACACACTGAAGAATAAGACAGCAATCGAATGCTGGAATATCTTAAATAGTGAAATTAAGAGCATAGTCGATAAATTTGTACCTTTCAAAAAACAAGGGAAACGGTCTAAAAAGAAACACTTATCGAAAGAAGCCATTAGAAAAATTAAGTATAAACAAATGATGTGGAAGTCATATAGATGTACTGGAAATGATGAAGACTACAACATTTATAAAGAAGCACTAAACCAAGCTACAGCTGAAATTAGAAATTCAAAGAGAAGCTATGAAACAAAATTAGCTAGTAATATAAAACATGACAGTAAGAGTTTTTATGCGTATATTCGAAGCAAACAGAAAGTTCAGGATAAGGTCGGTCCTCTAGAAGATAGTGCTGGAAATACAATATCAGAGGGATTCTTAATGGCAGAAGACCTGAATGAGTATTTTAGTTCGGTGTTTACCAGGGAAGATATTAGTTCACTGCCAGTACCAGAGGCTAAGTTCAAGGGGGCAGATTCAGACTATTTAGGACAGTTAGTTGTAACCTCGGAAATGGTAGCTAAGAAAATAAGGGCTATGAAGGATAATAAATCACCTGGAGTGGACGGGATTCCGCCCAAACTACTATTGGAAATTGTAGAACAAATTAGCGCACCGCTTGCAACAGTTTTCAATTTGTCATTAGAAGAGGGAGTGGTTCCTTTAGAATGGAAAGAGGCAAACATTATACCGTTATTTAAAAAAGGTTCGAGAAACAAGTCGGAGAACTATAGACCAGTGAGTTTAACATCAGTGATTTGCAAATTATTAGAAAGACTAATTAAAGATCACATGGTGGATTTTCTTGTTAAACATAACTTGATAAACCCATCTCAACATGGGTTTTTAAAAGCGAGGTCATGCTTAACAAATATGTTATGTTTTTTGGAAGACATCACTAGGTGGGTAGATGAGGGATCACCAGTAGATATCATCTATTTAGATTTTCAAAAAGCTTTCGACAAAGTACCACATCAAAGATTACTCCTTAAGCTAAAGGCCCATGGCATAGGAAATGGTATAATAAACTGGATAGAAAAATGGCTGAATGACAGAAGACAATGTGTAGTAGTTGATGGGGAGGCTTCAAACTGGAAATCGGTATTGAGTGGGGTACCACAGGGATCAGTACTAGGACCTATATTATTCTTAATATATATCAACGATTTGGACGATGATATAACAAGCAAGGTGTTAAAATTTGCGGATGATACAAAAGTGTTTAGAAGGATTAAAAGTGATGGAGACAGACAGCATTTACAAGATGATCTTGATAGGTTGATCAAATGGTCTGAAAAGTGGCAAATGCTGTTCAATTTTGGGAAATGTAAATGCCTCCACACAGGTCATGGGAATGAAGAGGTAAAATATAAAATGGGGGGTACTGTTCTAAGTACTACTGTAAAAGAAAAGGACTAAGGGTTAACCATTAGTGCTGATATGAAGGTTTCAGAGCAGTGCGGAATTGCAGCGTCAAAGGGAAATCAAATCCTTGGATTAATTAGGCGAAATATAGCGTATAAGAAAAAAGAATTCATAGTACCGCTGTACAAAACAATAGTGAGGCCTCATTTAGAATATTGTATACAAGCATGGAGGCCATATCGCAAGAAGGACATAGATATGCTAGAAAGAGTACAGAGGAGAGCGACTAAAATGATACCAAATCTGAGGGATCTTAGTTACGAAATACGCCTAAAAGAATGTGGTTTAACAACACTAGAGACCAGGAGATTGAGAGGAGATCACATAGAAGTGTTTAAAATATTGAATGGTTATGAAAATATTGATAGAAACATTTTTTTCTCAGTTAAGAAAGATAGAAGGACCCGAGGACATGAAGCTACATTAGTAAAGGAGCAGTGTAGATTAGATATAAGAAAGTTCTCATTCTCACAAAGGACTGTAAATGAATGGAACAGATTATCTCCTGATTGTGTTGGTGCTAGTAGCGTGAATATGTTTAAAAATAAAATCGACACACACCTTAAAAAGGCGGGATACATGTAGATAAAAAGTATTGGACTCTCGATAAGCCAAAAGGCTTCCTTGTCCAACTGCCATCCAGAGTAATTTTCTGGATGGCAATCTTGTTAAATCTTGTTAAATTTTGAAGATGTGAAATAGACCCCAAAGTGATTATGCCACAATACATAATTAAGTTATGAGAATGTGGTATGATATACAATTTAAAACGAACATATTTACAATATGAAAGACAGGCATTAATACCTGATACTTATTGTTTACAGATGATACACAGAACACATTGATTTTTGAAATGTTTAATACATACCCTATGTCTGTTATTTCATTTCTAATCCAAATAAAAATTACACTGTAAATTAAATTTTATAAAACGTATTTAATGCATGCATTTATGATGCAACACATTCATCGTTGAATTCAATATACAACTTTCGATTCTCACCATTTTGTGTCGTGTGACCTAATTTATAAACTGTGGTTTCTATTTCGTGCGTTACGGTAATTAATGAGCTGAATAGACGATGTAGTCGAAGATTAAAATACGTGATAAACGTGAACGCTACAACTTACAAATTACATACCTTCAATGTCGCGCCCAAACGCCTTGTATACCGGTGCAAAACGCACACAGTGTCCGCACGAGATCGAGTAGAAATCCACGAACCAGGCATGGTCGGTACCTGTAACGGTTCTCTGGAAATTTGATGAATCGAGATGGACAACAGCGTCAGACGTCGAGAAGAGTCCAGCGCTGTCCGCATCGCCGAGAACCGGCGACCACAAGCAGATGACGCTCAAAGCTATGATCAAACGTAAACCCATTCCTTAACAGTATAATCCAACGACAATATACATATACATCAGTGTATTCCTCAAGCTTCCGAGCTAGTGTGATGTCTAGACCGGTGTTCAACCGCACCGCATTTTGGTTCCGGGTAAAAACGTGCGAGCAACGTTCTTGCTACGTTATTGTAAATAAACTCGACACGTACGGTACGCCCCTACGGTCATGACGTCTAATAATTACTCGCGTTGACACGCACGCAAATCGTCTAATGACAAATAACGTACATTTAATTGCGACGTATAAAATTGCCAATTACATGATGTTGTCAAAATAAAAAGTATTTTTCTGCGTAGTAATAAATTACCTAGAAGATATTATATAATTTTAATATTAAGCTATTTAGTTATTCTTCGTTAAAATATGATACACATTAAAGGGACACAAAATCAACGTTTTGGTGTTTACGCACCTAAAAGAGTTAATACAAACGTACTAACCATTTCCAACTACATTCAAAATTGTCACGTTAGTGGTTTACTCATAATTTTTGTCTCAAAGTGGAAGATTCTAATGGAACATTTGGTATTCTAAAGGCTGACATATTCATTGTTCATGGCGCGGAGAAACGACCAATAAACCTGTAGCATTTAATTTACCGCGAAGTTGCCGTGACGACATGTGTTCCTACAAAGACGACCTGTTTATAATTGTCATGTCATGTCATGATGTCATTTTACAAGCCGTGTTTACAATTACACGCGATTTTGTAATATGCAGCTAGGCATGCGTAACAATACACATTTTTACCGCATATTACGGCATTACGGAAACAATCGCCATATAATGCGTATTATGGAAATACAATATTCAACGACCCAAAGCCACTTCTCACCTGTAGGTAGGTTGCTATGGTTGCATTCTGAGATCGTTCGTTCTTACTACAAATTTCTATTGAACCAACATGCCCCATACACTATTATAACACTCACCAACTCCATAATATTATAAACTTAAATTGTTTCATATAATATAAAATAAAAAGTGCAAAAGACGAACAACTATATCCGCGGACCATTATCCGACCATATGCTTCTTATTCCGCTGGTCAGGTGTGAGGACCATGCAGTAGACCTAACGTTGCACACACAACAATTTATCAAATAAATGCCAAAGTTACATATACTGTAGCAAGTCTGATAAAATAAGTAAACAGTGTTCATGTTGTACATACACTTTCTTTAAAAAAGAACATTACAAATGGTAGTTTAACTCATAATGCAACGTTAACCCAAGTTAAATTATCTATGGATCCACACATCCCATGAATGTCGATTTACTCATTTACATATACGTACGCGGAGTTTCCCGTTCGCGCCAGCATTCACGATGGTTCGTAGATTTAGACATTTTTGAAATTCGTCCTCGGGGTGGATAACTTGGGAGGCTTAATATTTCAAAAGGCCGCGGAATTTAATGTTTTTTCTATACCATCGTAAAGATAATATATGCCATCTACAAATATGTCGCTGGATGTATGCAGAAATTTTGAATAGTTTTTAAAGTTATTGACGTTTGAAAATCCCCAGCGCTTAACATGCACCAGATCTACCTGTCGCTGGTCACGTAAGCATTTCGAGTGCCGCGTCAGCTGCGTGAGTGCGGGCTATTTCTAGCAAACAACACATTGCAACAATTCCGTGGAGTTCCAGCAATTTTATGTTTTTCTATATCACTGGGTGTATGCATACAAATGTATTAGTTTTTACGTTCTTACCGTTACAAAATCCCGGACGCGTAACCCAGCTGCCTGTTGCTGGTTACGTCAGGTACACGGATGAGCGCGTGCGATTTCTGGCAAAAAGTTATCCAAACAACTAGGTCAGTGACCAATGCATGTAGGCTGGACACATTTAGGATGGGTTTGGGGTGTCTGGAACTGAAATGTTTGGCATTTGAGATTTTTTTTTTCAGTGTTAATAATTATGTCAACAATACTTTTATTTCAGTGCAAATGATTTGAGGATGTATATGACTGCCTTTCCCCCAATAATAACAACAAGACAATAATAATGTTGTGCCGTCTTCTTTTCTCGTGGCCTCCTTCAACTGAGTCGACCGTCTATTGTAACTATTGCAATTGATGTATCCAGTATGTCGCGATTTGCCTACGTCACAATCTAATTTTTGCGTGTGACCTCCGTCAAGCTTTGCCATTGCCAACAACGTTGATAACGGTTATATACATGAATTACATTACTATTGCTGCGTGACAACTCATAAATCAAACGTTCCCACATATAATTGTCACTTTAAAAACTTTGCCTTACGTCTTTTGTGACCAGAATGTCACCAAAATATACGACGGAATGTCCGAAACTACCACATTCTGATGGCTTGACGGAGGTTTTGCTAGGCAACAGGTCACGCGATGGATTGGTTAATTGACGCATTGGGTTCCTTTTATGACTTTGGTGGCTTTCCATAGTTGCGCTGTGTTACGTGCGCTGCTCTGGGTTATGTAATTAATGCAGGTAGCGCGCGCGACAGAAGTCAAATCATATTATGCGCTGCGTAGGCGCGCGATATATGATATATCTAGGGGCATACATAGGTGTTTACGCTGCAGTCAAACAGTATTTTAAAGGTCCAAAAGGGAGCCAATCAGTTCTTCTACCCGGAATTAGCGGGCGTAGCAATTTTTTGCTGGACGTCTGCTGTGTTGAACGTCGGAAAATGCCGGAATATCGTTGAACATGAAAGCGTAGAGCCTATTGCCAATAGCACTCGCCAGCATTGTGGCATAGCGCTAAATATAGTACATGACGTGTGGTCCTTTTGCACATGCGCGAACAAAAACCGGAAAAGACGGGTAAACATTGTCATCGAAGTTTCGACATTATTTACATGTTGGATCATTGGCGATAAAAGCTATTGCATTCATGTATTCTAGGTCGCCAGTATAATTAATACTGATTGTCCAGCATGGTTAACAAGCATTGCAGTTATGGGACTAGCAACAATGATGCAATATATGCTCATTGACAGCACCCGCGGGGTGTTTATTTCTCCCCTTTACCTAAAGTTAACTTAGCCTAAAGAGTAAAATAAACTATGCACACCTCACGTCACGACACAACTTGTACCTTTTTAGTTGCAGTTGGTCCGAGGGAAGGCTTGCTTGATGCTTGATGTAGTAATCCCTTTACAGCTGTTCACAGCTAAACTGGGATTTGTGCAGTGCGTAACGTCAGGGCAGTCGGACAAAAAAGGAAAAAATTGTGTAGAAGGTTGTATAGTCTGTATAGGATGCTGTCGTCTGCAAAGAGTTTGATTGTTGAATTTATTTGTTCCTTGATGTCGTTTATGTATAGAAGGAATAGGACCGGCCCCAGGACAGATCCCTGAGGAACTCCGGAAGTGACATTAGCCCAGGAAGAATGTGTGCCACTGACTGAAACAGATTGTATACGGTGGGATAAGAAGCTATTGATCCAGCCAAGAGTGTTGTTTCGGATGCCGTAGTAGTTTAATTTATCTGATAGGTGGTGATGAGCAACTTTATCCAACGCTTTACTGAAGTCTAGTAAGATTACATCAGTCTGACTTTTTTATTTAGTGTTTCTGACCAGTCATTAGTTGAGTTTATGAGTTGTGTTGTAGTTGAGAGGCAGTTCCTGAATCCATGTTGTTCATTAATAAGGATGTTATGAGTGTTAAGATGTTTGGCGACATGACTTAGGATTATGTGTTCCATGATTCACCAACTTACAACCAATGCCTGGCTCCTGAAGTATAGGGACAATTTATTGACCTTACTGCATCTAGGGATGTCGATGAAAATTTCAGACCATATCCATCGTGTTTTATAGTTGCACGTCCCTAAATTCATGCACCGTCCTATTCGGTATCCCATTGGACGTTGTCTCGTTTGACTGCTTCAGTGAACATGTGTAATAAACTGGCAGCTACAGTCTTAAAGGTGCTCAATCACTTCGTTTGCCCATCGCCAATCCGGTTCTTTTATGTCCAGATGTGTGAATAGTTTAACTAGTGCGCACAGTCGGTTTAATAAAAAAAAATGCGTACTTGTTTTTAATCGTCAAAAAAAGATTTGTCGTTACAGCGGGTATCGCTGGCGAAAGCCAATTGCGCTGTCTGCCTACTGCGCCACTTCAGTCGTGTGGTTTACGCGAGATCGGCATCCCAGGCATTCGAAAACAATAACAACACACACGTGCTTTAACGTATCAAGATGAAGATTATAATTCCAAAGTGATTGTACGAAGGTACGTATTACACTATCGCAGTTAGCAACAAGAACACGTAGTCGTGTATTAATTCAACGAGAATTGCAACTTGCGAACGTCTACACTCGACTCGAGCCTGTCGAGGCCGACTTTAAGACTAAGTTCTAACTCAAAAGTCTAAGACAGACAGTCACCATATCTGCCAGAGTCAGAGATTCAGTCAGAGAGTGACAACGAGCATAATATTTCATGTATTGTATTTGGTTACGCAGGATGTTGTTAATACGCTGTTATTCCGACAATACATATTGAGAGTAGATGACGTGAGAGTGCGAAATGACAAGTAACATTGCTTTGGCAGCAGGCCCCTGCTATTCGTGCGAGTAACTTAGTCAGGGAGCATCCGTAATTTCAACAGAACGTCAAACACGGGAGTATTATGTTGGTGATCGTAATTATTAAAACATTTTTTGTGACTCATATTTTTGATACTATTACTGCAGAATATTGTTGATTTGCATTGTATTTTATGCAAAATATTTTTATATGACAAGCATGATGGTGATGATTTTATTCAATATAAACGTGTAAATACATGAAATATCAATACATCTAGAGTACACCATATATAAGGATTAGACAAGAAAATGCACGCACTTGTCTCCATTGTGGTCCTTGATGCCTGGCTATAGTGTATGTAATGCATTAATTGGTATCCTGCGATACCTTTCAACTGACATATGCCGGCTATTCTTATGTATTTACCAATATATGTATATATTATCACCACAGCAATATATGAATACATAATAATATATGTAACTTTAATTATGATATTGCTAGAGACCACACTGCAACCCATGAATGAGAGGAGGGGCTAGAGGCGGTCACCCAGGCCAGGCAGACACAGGGATGATACATAGTCTGCAGCAGGCCCACATGTGATCAATCCAGGTAATTTCAAATTTATAACAATCAACCACGTATAAGTTATCAACAAATTTTAATGTGTACATTTAAATATACCACATTTGTTTTCATACACATTTTAATAATAATATATTGGGCATAGAAAACTAGATTGACTTCTGCACTTGTATATTATACCCACAAGTGTATCAACACAGACATATTAATACACCTTTAAACAGTATTTAGCATATGGCGATGACTCTGAAATAAGTTTATAAAATAAATTAGTCATTCTTGAAGAAGGTAGACATACGTATTATGAACCTTTGAATACTTGACAAGGAAAATATATTGTTAGCATCACAATAACACCTCATTCTGTCATTTCCAACATTCACCTTGACCATTCAACCTCAGGTTTAAAATGTCAAACATGAATATGTATAGTAGTTACACATGGCAGACACTGACATGAATTTGTATACTGAAAACAAAACAAAAAATATAAATGTGCTTTACTGATGCTTTAGTGATTAGCAGAATTCAAATCAATCTATAATAATGACTAAGATCAGGCGTCACTGTAATGAAATTGAATACTTTTAAATTCATGTAATGACAATGAACACCTAGTAAAGAAAAATAGTTAAAATTGTTCAGTTTTGAAAAATTGCATATTCCACTAATGTCTGCATGCTGTATCAAGCCACCCTTCCCCGGAACAACCCTGGTAAACACCGACTGTTCCTAAGATATCAACATGTATAGATGCAGCTGTAGTAGAACATTTCTTGCTGCCTTTTTCTTGAAACATATTATATACCCATTATGACAATGAACACATCATAATTATTTACTCCCAACACTACTATGATGTCTGTTTTTGTTTACTGAATATATGCTTTTTTTTACAGGAGATTGAACTAGTGTGCTTAGTACCACTAGCTCTCCCAAGTTAATATGGCATACTGGGCAGTTGTATTTGTCCAGGATCTCGGACAAGATTCTACAGCCATGCAACATGCTGTATAATAACAGTTTGTCATATGAATGTCCACTGAGTGATCCCAATTGTGTCGTGTTGAATCCGTGACAGATTCCCCAGTGCTGATGGGGTGTACGCTGGCTTCTTCTAGGTCAGTCAGTTAGCTCGACTGACTGGAAACCAATGTAGACTGCAGGTTGCTCGACATAAGAATGTGGTGACGCTTGACTAGCTCTGCAGTTGGTGATGGAACGGTGGGTGCCAGGGTCTGCAGATATGGCAACAACTTTCGATGCTGTCAGGCAGGTTCAGTGTCGAGCATTCTTCAGTGAACTGCATCGGTTTAGATATCGATGACGTCACTGAATGTTTTCGCTGTCTTTGATGGTACTGCATACAAGCTTCCTGACTTTTTGCTGTACGTCTGCATCTATCTATACCGGAGACAAAGTGACAATTAGCATGGCTCTGACATGTATGATATTTTTATATGTGATGACACATTTATCAAAAGTCAATAATACAAGGTATTTGTATTCAATTCAACTATAACTTTTAGCAGTGTCCATGAAAAAATACATTAATTATCCAGAATTGTTACAATGGTAGGATTTCATTGTCTTTGTGTTGCTGATAGTCAGTGGCAGCAAGCTGAGTTCTTGCAACATACACCAGGCACAAGTTTATGATGAAGTAATAGTATTGAAAACCTTTTCACATTTTTCAACAACAATCTGTTGATACACTGACGGCAGCATTTTACTTGTTTAAATTCTCTATGTATCACGAAGACTGTTATATGTTTTTCATGCCATGTATCATTTTTCTAAATTATTCTTTTTTATCACTTTTATATTTTCACAAATAATTTACATTAATTTTCATTTTGCATGATAATTAAACAACACTTGAGTAAGTTTAGTTCTGATATGGTGTAGTATCCAGTCCTCAGGATTACTCAAAGCGCTTTAAACTTTACTCCCTGGCAGACCTGTTAAATCGAAAACACCATCTTGACTTATGTGGAAGAATTCAGCCACACTGAAATTAATATGCGAAGATTATTCATACCAAAATATCCACCGTCTGTAGCCGGTACTCTTCATACAGCTGAGTAAACTGGAGAAATATAGCATGTAGCAATTGTACATGTAATTCTCAGTCACATGGCAATGACCCTGTCTAGTCACTATTTTTTGCGAGTTGTAAACAAACCAAGCATTGCACAAACTACAACAGTTTTGAATTTTATATCCTATTGATGTTTGTTTAACAAAAAATCATAATATAGTTATTTTTATTTGATATGTACTTATTAAATGTGTTCAACTAAACATCTTCCTAAGTAATCTGTTCTCATTGGTTTACATTTTATGGGCATTAAATATTAAAATTTGTTGTTAAATACACATAATTGTTTAGTCACTAATTTTGTGAGTTGTAAACATACAACTAGCATTTGATATCACATGTACTAGTGTTGTTTTTTGGTAACAAAGAATTGTGATAAAAGTAACTGTTTGTTTTGTTATATGTACCTGACATTTTTTCAACCTCTTCCTAATTTTTTTTTCTATTGTTGCTTTGCATTTTATGTGTATGTAATATAAAAAATTATTACATTATACACATCAAGTGCAATGATTGTACCTGTAGTTGTATTGTGCTTTTCATAATTTTTTAGTCATGATCTCATCAAATAGTTTCAATAAAATGTTTTAAATTTACATTGTCTTTACTTTAATTCAAATGCATTTCTAACACCCATTACTGCAAAATCCTAATGCAGACAACCAAAACTATCACATACAGTGGTGGATCCAGAAATTGAGTCTGGGGGGCACAAAAACGTCCACCGGCGGCCGAACCAAATGGTGTAGTCTAAATTTGGTCGCTACCGAGCCGCTATAACTTCAGCCGCTCGGCTGGAGTGGTGATATTGGAAGATGGGGGGTGCTGTTGAAACATGTTCAAAGATGGTGCAACTGTACCCAAATAAGATTGGTCAGAATAAAACATAATTGTAAAAATAACCAAACACATGTTTGCATATCTTCCAAATGTTAGGCTATGATTTATGTATATATATCACATTTGCATACCAGCAGCAATTAATACTTACGTTTACTTACTGTCCTGAGCTGCATCCAGCCTCAAGAAGTGACTGGACACCTGACAGTGAGCTGCTACGACCACTGATGCTCAATAGAGCCACCACAGATCTTGTCATGTGTGATGGCTGCAGTGGTGTCGAGGTAGTTCGCGCCTTTGTGTTGAAGCTGTCAAACAAAGTCATGAAATGGAATGAGTCAGGTTATTTGTGAAGGTGAACATGGTTTGACAGCACTACTACACGTAAATATATATGTGTGTGTACATGTGGTGTGTAACTTGTAAACGTTTTAATTTCACTAATAGGAAAAAAAATGTTGCACGATAATTTGCCCAATGGTCATTTGCCCAGCACTCAAGTGTGAAAAGGTCATTTGCCCAGTTGTGAAAAAATTACAATAAATGATATGAGAGTGGCAAAGTTATTATTGTATATATTGTAAAATTGAAGTATATAACAAACAAATAGACAATTTACAAGTGTCATAGCCAACAAGGTGAAACAATTTGGATTGTGCACCATCCAATTGCCAGCATAATTAACTACCTGTAAGTGCAGGTAGAACATAGGTGGGCTGGAAAGAAGGTCACAGGAAATAAAGTCACAAAGTAATTTTATTAAAAAAATATAACAAGTTTTGCAATTTTTCACTGATAGTTCTAGTGACATTATATCATGTCTTATTAAAAGTCTCCCGAACCTTACGTATTATTAAAATAATTCCACACATTGTATGTTTAAACAGGTCAAATTAAGTTATTTTGATTTATGTGACACACACACTAAAATATACATTCAAAGATACAAATCAGTAACCGAACATAAGTATATTGTGCTGTGCAAGCCAGCAGGTGATTACAGAGATAAAATGTCATGTGATGTAAGTTGTAACATTAACATTGAAGCAGTTGCAGCCTTTAGCAGATCTGTGCGCCAGCATAAGCGAATTATTATGAAATGACAACCACTGAGGCTTGGCTATATTGTGTCACGTATATTTACTTGCATTGTACAGTGTATATACACATTTGTGTTTGCAATACAAACATTCCAAATGAAATAAAAAGAAAATTAAGTACTGCAAATGAAATGTGCTATGTAGTTGACAGTTTGATAACCACCCTATCATACAAAGATGGAATAATTGTACACACATTAGACTGGTCAAACCAGAACATAACAGTACATTAATACCATTACTTAAACCGACATTGGTTGTAATGGTTCAGAGCTGCACCCAGGCTCGGGAAGAGACAATACCTGACAGTGAGCTGTTTTTACTGCGACCAATGATACTCGATAGAGCCAATGCAGCAGTTGTTGTCTGTGGTGGCTGGATTGGTGTGGACGTCATTTGCATATATTTGTGGTGAAACTGAAGTGAAGGCATAAGTGGAATGGCCAATACTGGTTAAATTTGAAATTTGTTAGTACTTCTTCTACCCCCTGGTAACATATGTAGGCTAGTACGGTCACAATATACATATAAATGTTTAGGATTCTCCACAGAAATTATTACTACTCTTTAAATTTACATAATACATGATTATAACATTTATATTTGGTTATAATCAGCATTAAATGTATTACATAACACATGGAAAAACAGTAAAGAAGTGTTATATTTAAAGTGCACTGTACAAGCAGCCAGTGACTCAAGTCAAGACATCCAAAAAAGCAAGTACTTACACTTACTAGTTAGATCCAGGCAATTGCTTTAGGCATTCGATTATTTTATTAGTCTCAAATGTCCAGCCAGTGTCGGTCAGTGATTGAGGGTAAAGTGTGAATGTCCAGTGGGTGCTACAGTTGCATTGTGTATTATATTATACATAGTTAAAGGTTAATATAATTAAATTCGGTGTGTGCTTCGCATGAGACTGATACTTCGCACATAGTTAACTATTGGTATAATATAACATGGCCATCAATATAAAGTCATAATATCTACAATAATGTATATTCACGTGCGATGGAACGTCGCGGAACGTCGATCGAAGATGGCATTAAGATGGCGGACGATGATTGGCTGTTCCATCTATTGAACACACAGTCGTGTGTGTGTGGTGTACGTGCTTGCTGATAAATTCAATATTACTAACCTGTCCAGAAGAACTTGGCGAATGCTGCATCACTTTTCACGCCAGCCGTTTCTTTCTTGCTAAGTTTGGGCGCAAACTTAGCAAGATAGTTGGCCATACCAAGTATGGTCTGTAGCTCGGCTTTGTTAGCAGGGCTTGCCATTTTGACGATAGCTTCTATCTTTTTGGGGTCTGTTTTGATGCCCTCGGCAGATATGACGTGACCGTAGTATGCAACCTATGGCAAATAAAAATGACATTTGTCCATGTTGAAACGTTGACCACTTTGACGAGCTCGTTGAAGCGCTGCGCGTAGTGTAAGAAGGTGTTCTTCTTTTAACGTGCCTGCGACAAGTACGTCGTCGCTGATGCCAGTAACATGTGGCAGACCTTCGTATGTCTCATCGACACGGCGCTGAAAGATGTATTGAGCTGCGTTGATTCCAAAAGGCATGCGTAGGTATCGGTATCGTCCATATGGTGTGTTGAATGTTGTCAATCGAGATGTTGAGTCTCAGTTTTATCTGCCAGTAACCACTTCGTGCGTCGAGCAGCGAGAAGTATTTTGCGCCCGTCAGCATGCTGGTGACGCCCTCTAGCGTCGGTACTGGGTAGTACGGTCGTTTTATCGCATTGTTCAGGTCGCGAGGGTCCAGACACACACGTATGTCACAATTACGCTTTTGCACGACAACCATGGAATTTACACAGTCCGTGGGCTCCGTTACTTTCACGATGATGTTGCTGGCTTCCATACGTGATAGTTCTTCTTTGACCTTGTCGCTAAGTGCCACTGGTATGCTGCGTGGCGGATGTACGGCAGGATTTACATCAGGGTGTAATGTGAGCGAGTGTTCCCCAGGAAATTCACCGATGCCATCGAACAAGTCACTATATTCGGCGAGCAGTCACACAACATCTTCATCGCGATCGGGTTTATACTCGACGTTATCATCATCATCGTTACCGGATAGTTCATCACAGTTGCATCGAAGGTCGGCATCAACGTCATTGCCAGACTTACCGTCATCGACAGACAGTACAAGCTGTATGATTCGCATCTCCATGCAATATGCCAGCCCCAAGATGGGAGGAGCTCGCGCGTCGACCACCTGGAACTAGAGTGCATAGCTTTTGTTTTTGTGCGAACAACGAAACTCACATGTACCCAAGTTCTTGACGGCATGGCCACCGTAACCTTGAAGTGTTACTTTGCTTCTTTGTAGCTTGTTGCACTTTTGTTTGGCTCGGAGCTTGTCATACACGGACTTAGGTAGAATATTCACCTGTGCCCCCGTGTCTATTTTGAGCTTTAGTTTTGTGTTGTTGCACGTGACTGTGACATATGCGATGTCGATGGCGTTTATTAAACTCCGTTCTCCGCCGACGTTTATAAACTTTTCACGTACCTTCCGCCCGTTCGTGCCATATACAAACCTGTCCCGGATCGTTTCGTCAATGATGTTGGCTGGGAAACCGCAATCACGTGCGAGTATTTTTACATCCATGATGAAACTCTCAACAGGTTCGCCAACCCTTTGCACGCGGTTGTAGAATTTATATCGGCTGAATATGACGTTACTCTTCGGTGTTACGTACGCGCGAAATTTGGCACACACTGTGTCAAAATTTTGTCTTTGACTTTGTCCGTCGTTGGGTTCAGTTTCTGATGTGACGTTATCGAATTGGAATGTGGAGTGGATGTCGCGGCCCTTCTCCCCCACCCACAACAACAGATAACTCACTTGTTGCACCTCTGTTCTGTCGTGTAACATTAGTCGTGCGTGTTTTTCAAATTTTGTCCATGTTTCTGACAGCGCCGGCGAGTCCCAGTCCAGTGTGATCTATCATTACAGTTGGTGTGCCATCATTCAGTGCAAGTATTAGGTTTGAGAAAAATTACAATACAGCGTTGCAACAGAATTTCGCGTCGAAACGATAGCACATGAATAAAATCGCCCGAGACCAGTGAGGCTGCAGCGTCAATGGGCGTTCCGTTTGTTGACATCCTTACCACAGTGCGGCCTTCACACGGAGGTTTCATCAGGTTTGTGTAAAAACAACAAACGGTGTATATTAATATAATTTAAGAGAGTAAGCCTACACACACGCACGCACACACTCGCGCGCACACACACCCACACACACTCACTGTCCATATTAAAATACATCATTAGTCAAACATAATCACTATCATAACAATTTAAGACAGAATAAAATTATAATATGTAATATAACATATACCTTTATAAAGAAGTAACTTATGTTATGTGAAATAAAGTATGGGACAAATAAGTATATACAGCTGTACTGACTAAGTGCGTATTTAACCAGTATAATATTTTTATGCAGCACCATATCCATCAATGTTCATAGTGCTGTACATAAAACTAATACATAACAAACACTATTAGTCACTGCTTTAACATAAATGATACAAATACATATTAAAATGCAAAAACATCACGTCAATGAGTGGCAGTATGTATTATATAAATATCAGACATAATTATGAAAAATACAAATTGCTGGTCATATCATTGTTGCAAGCATAACCAGACTAGACAACCACTTTTCTGTCAGTTTCAAACAAACTTCACTCGAGGGAAGGCCATATATTGCAGCCACTGTATTAACTGTGTATTCGAGTATCTTTCTACATTTGCAGGATACAGTTTCGCCACAGGGATGCCATTTTCTAATTATGTTTTAGAAAAGGCACGGTCCCGGTATTGTTACTGTTGTACGACGCACTTGTTTGACCGTGCATTCGGCGTTGCGGCGCGTGCTAAAAATAGAATGATGTCATGAAAATGCGACGCGTTGCTGCCTCAATGCTGGCGAGTGCTATCAAGTTTGTTTTGAAACATGCTCCGGGGTCATACCTTCCAAATTGCGAACGTAGTGGCGAACTTAGTATTGTCATAAGAACATTATATTAATAAAAAAATGAAAAACTATGAAAGGATTGCCTCCTTTTAAATATATTGTTTTAATTGTTCTTTGCATCTACAGTCAAGCTTGTGACTATTTGCATGTTTTTATTTAATAAGCGCGCCTCTCATTATCCACATTTAATGCACATGTACGAATATCCAACAGTAGTATTCAAGGCTGCGCTGGCCCCGTGCAAGAGGCAAATATCAAAAGAACATCAAAGGGTTTTGGTGCAGTAGCACTGTTTTCCCTCTTTACTAATAAAAAAGAAATGATTAATGACCTGTCATAAAATCTACTTATAAAAAACCTCTTATCTTAATTGGTTTTTGACAGCTTTACTTATAAAAACATTTGATTGATGACCGTGCCGCCGACACGCCGCTTGTTCTTCTAAGTACATTAGAGCTGCCCTCTAGTGGTTATATTTGCTATGTAGACGGTAGCGCCTCTAGTGTATGAATCCGCCCTCTAGTGGTTATACTTGCTATGTAGGAGGTAGTGCCTCTAGTGTATGACTGAGTAATCAGTACTGCCCTCTAGTGGTACTACATTACCTTACCTTAGCCGTGTAACCACTACATAGCCGTAGTATAGCCACTACATAATCGCCCTACGCGTATAACCACACTACATAACCACCACTACATAATGTGACGACTGTTGGTGTGACGTCGGTGCTTAGTTACGGCTGGTGACATACGATCTGGGTGCGCTAGGTAAAGTTAGGCGAGCGGCTGCCAAGCAGCGCGCGAGCCTCAGCGCTGGTGCCCTGTGATCTTTTGTCCTAATTAAACCGGCGCGCTAGGTAAAGCTAGGCAAGCGGCTGCTTAGCGGCACGCGAGGCTCAGCGCTGGTGTCCTGTGATCTCTTGTCCTAGTTAAACCGGCGCACGAGCGCTCGCGCTGGTGACCTGTGATCTGGTATTTCCGTGAAGCGTAACGGCGGGGCCTAGCTGGGGAACGCTATTATCGAAACAATGCTGGTTTCTAGTAAGCTGAAGTTGACTTTACAGCGTAGAAGGAAACGGAGTACTGCATTTTATATACAAGGCTGTTTAATAACGGCGCTGTGAATATAAGAAACGGTGAGTGTTATTAATTGTTCGGTTGTCAGCGTGGCGGCGCGCCATACACGAAAGTGGACGAGCCTGGTAGGGGTCATCATCATCGCTTATCCACCACTGTTGGACGCGTGGCTTGCGTGGTCTTGGCACACCGATCACTACGGCTGTGACGCGGGGCGTCGTGTGCGCTTGCAGGGGAGGCGGTGTGGTGGTTCGCCTGATAGCGTCCGCGCTGCTTGCGGCGCCTGGACCGCGAGCAAGCCCGGGTTTAGGTGGCGGCAATGGAGCTGCAGCACCCGGCGCCCTGAGACGAAGGAGAACACTCCGACCAAGTCCCCGACCAAACCGGGGTGGACGGCATGGAGTGGCTAGGCGCGGCGACGAACTGTAAGTAGATTAAAAAATGTATTTAGCAAAGGTAAAAAATAGTAGACTTTGTGAATATTATCGAGTTAATGTTAAAAAGGCGAGGTAGGGAGTGACGTACCTGTCGGATCTGTGATGCGCTTGTAGGGAATTAGTGTTTGGAGCGGTGTGAAAGTGATCCGTTTCCATGTTCGGCGTTTAACAGAATGTTGTTGATGGCGTTTGCTGGTGGCGCACTTGTGAACACCTGACGCTTGGCACGTAGACACCGTCACGTAGGCCTTTACTCGACTGGGTTGCGTAATTTTCTAAATTCTTAATAAAAGCTTAAATGTGTAAAATAAACGGTCTATAATATGAAGCAAGGACTAGAGATTCTTATGGTAAATTTATAGTTGCAAATAACGCTCTATAAAAGCGATGCGACGTTTGTGCACTAACATGCCCGCTCGTTTTTTTGTATTTTCAATAACCTTGGCAGACTCGGTTGTTTTGTGGTATACGTGTTCGGGCGCGCGTAGGCTATTCACTAGGCTCTTATAAATACATAGGCTAAAAAGACCTCTGTATTCTCTCGTTTTCGGTGTGTTAACGTCGTTTATTTGTCTTCGTTACCAGACTACTGTTGTCATGTCGGCGCAAGGAGAACAAGGCGTATTGGGGCCTCTACTGAAGAAAAGAAAGAAGTCGACGCCAAAACCTTCTACGTCAGCAGGAACTGTTACCGGTATCAGCGCTCCCGCTGCTGCTGCATCTATGCCGCCCGTCGCCGCAGAGGCGATCAACCCGCCCGTCAGCGCCGCAGCATCGTCGCCGCTGAAGCCCGTTTCTACGGTCAGCGCTGCAGAGGAGGAGGCACCACCCGGTCTAAGCGCGCCCGTTGTCGGCCACACTGCTGCAGGAGCGATCCCTGTGGAGGATCTACGCGCCAACATCGGTGAGTTTGAGCGATCTCATGCATGCGAAAGACGGTTTGTATAAGATAACTGCACCCGTGAGAATTGCAGCTAGCGTGGAGGAGTAAGTGCTCGTACGCGGGATGTGCCCAGTGCCGGCGTAAGGTGTTTCGTTCGAACGCCGGAACTATGATGTGCTTATCTCACGGGATACAAAATGCGCCGAAAAACAATTTTTCGGTGCGCGCGATTGTGAAGGAGGATGTCGAACCGGAGAGCGATCACGAAATTTGGCTCAGTCTATTCGATAATGTTATGTCGCAGCTCCTCTCCTTTCTAGCCGATTATATAGCGTCTATGGGTCCGGAAAAATTGGGCGGCACGATCCTGACGCTTGTCGTTACGGTCGTAGAGGTTACCCTACGAAAAACCTCGTAGGGTGACATGACGACGTACACCGCGCGGAGTGCGAAGAAGGCCGAGTAAAACCTTTTGAATGCCAACTAACGCTTTGCTTTCTGTGCTGTAGGACGTCGACCGGGACCGTGTACTCGACGGTATAATCGCCGACGCTTTGAGGACCGTGCACGACGAGGCATCGATGGAGCCGGCTGCCGCTTTCGCCGACGCTGTGAGGGAGTCCGCGGACGAGGATCGCACGAAGCGCGCGAAAGTGGAGTTTGACGCCGCCGCCGTTCCATGGCCGCTATTGGAGGTGGTCAACTATCTACCCACTCCCGATAAAGCATGCTCGACGGCATCGACGTCATCGCCAACGTACGCGACCCTATACCCCCTCGTGTCGGCGGCACCACCACCATCATCACCACCGGTCGTGATGACAGTTTCATCTGCGCCGTCGTCGTCGTCGTCGGAAGGGCTACCGCCGTTGATACCGGCCACTCAACTACCAGCTACGGTGATCGAAGAAGCTCAACAGTCGTCGTCGTTGCCGCCGCTGCTACCGATTCACGACCCCTGCAACCAGTACCAGCCGCTCCTCCTAAGGACGCGCAAAGCGCGGACGAAATATTTACTGCACGCCTTTGCCGAAGCGATCGGGGAAACGACATTGATACGCGCGCGGCGCTACTGCGGTGAGTGTGAACCCGACGAAGGGTGCCCCTTCGTTCACAGGGAAGGGTACCGAGCCGGTCGACCTAACCGACGCTACCGAAGGATGTACGAAAATGTGGCTGACATATCCAATCGTTTCTTCCAGCCCGTGCTCGATTCGTACCTAAATCGTTCGCTTGTACCGTGCGTGACGCGCCTGATACTCATCCTGCACGACCAATGCGTGCTCCAGCCGGGCCGAGCCGCGGAAGCCGAGCTCGTGAAACAAGTAGCCGACTGGTTGCTAGGGACCGATTGGACTGCCTGCTTCCACAACGCAATACTCGAGAGCGCGGTAGAGGGCTACTTGCTGAAAAGAGCCGGATTCGTTGTCTGAACATTAATTACTACTGGCTACTATAACGAACTTTAATCGGCTTAATAAACGTATACACGCTTCTATAACGAACATCTCCATACTACTACTACTATAACGAACGTTAATCTGTAAAGGGCTACTTGCTGAAAAGAGCCGGACTCGTTGTCTGAACATTAATTACTGCTGGCTACTATAACGAACTTTAAGCGGCTTAATATGCACGTTTTTATAACGGAACTTTAGTCTGCTTAATATACGTTGAAAACGTATGCACGCTACTAGAAGACTTTTATAACGAACTTTGTTTAATAAATCGTTGATGCACGCTAGAATAACGACGAACTTTTCGATAGTAGCAATTGATGTATTATGCTTAATAAAACGTTGAAAACATATGAACAATCTTGTTTACTATTACGCACGTCACCATACACCCTAATAAAGGCTCATAAGCTGCTGCCCCACATTTAAAGGTCTGCCTATTTGAAAATACGCAAAACATGTTTAATAAAAGGCGCTGCATTTAATAAAGACCCACACAGTCAGTTGCCTCACCAACAGCGGGGTACTAAGACCACTACCGCTCGCGCTCGCTATTTTTAGCGCCGCCGCCGTTCTGCCTCACGGCAAGGTCAACGATCACAGCAGCAGCCGTGTCGTCATCATAGCGGCTATAGGGAGCGTAGTGGCATTGTCGTAGTTTATATAGTTGTCGGTGTTGACTAGAACGGTCGCAACGATGATCTGCTGCTTCTGCGGTCGAGCCGTCGAGGCGGGGCACTCGTGTAAAAATATGCAACCGCAGCAGTACCAATGCCCAAATTGCGATCGGAAGTTCGCCTATCGTAGAAGCCTAACGAGACATTTAAAGAATTGCGCTAGCGGAAAGGAGGATGACTGCTGTAAATGTCCGAAATGCGGTCGATCGTTTACCTGCGGTGAAAAAAAGACACCACCACCACCACCGTCACCGCCGCCACCTAGCGATGATGATGACGCGCCCGACGAGGAGGAGGCGGTGTGGTCGGCCGGTCTACGGCATACCGTTCAAGAGCACTGGTCTAGTATACAGACGTCTACGTCGTACGGCCCTATCCAGTCGAGGTATAATTTTTTAACGTTTAAAATAAATTTAAGTTTTGGGTTTATTCTACGACACAAGGAGACGGGACGTTACCGGTATTATCATTCGTCTTGTCATTGTTGCGGTCGATTCCTCAAAGCTCTCCCGCTCATCACCGACGCCCGCGGCTCTACGCCGACTACAGCGGTGGTAGCGGGGTGAGTCCCTACGCGTTCGCCGGCAGTCCTCTGAACGAACTCGACCGGGTGGAGAGGGTCTTCGAAACCAACATGGCCGTGTATCGACTGACGGAGGGGGACGGGAACAGCCGCCGAATTGGTCCGTCGTTCCCTCTGCAGGTACCCCACTACCATGAACGTAAATCTATACGACGCGCATTATTCGTATATAACCGACATCTCGCGCTTCACTCAAACGTACCTGTGCAGTAAATGCGGTGAATCGCTGTGGCGAACCGCCTCTAAACTGCGGCGTCACGAAGCGACGTGCGAAGTTGGCGTTCGCCACGTATTCCCCTGCGGTGTCTGCCACCAGACGCCGTCCGTGTTTCAACAGGTGGAGGATGAGGGTATCTTCGTGGCCGAACCCCGGCGCTACTACCCGTACAGAGCGACATTCGATATCGAGTGCTACTTCGACGATCGCGACCTGCCGGCGGCTAGCGCCAAATGCCGGTGGATATCCCGACACGAGCTACTCAGCGTGAGTATCGCCTCGAACGTCCCTGGCCACGAGGCGGCGCAATGCTTCATCACGACCGGGGATTCAAACGACCTCGCGAAGCGCCTGATAGCCGCCCTGGAGGCCGTGAGCAAAGCGGCGTGCGCGGCTCTACGACCGTCGTACGACTCGACCTTTGAAGCGATCGACGACGAATGGCGGCAAGCCGCCGCCGGCGAGGAGGGGGTGGTGTCGGACAAGTCCCCGTACACCGTACTCGCCGACCGCCTGTGGGCGCATCTACGCCAACTCCCCGTCCTCGGTTTTAATTCGGGTAAGTACGACTTGAACGTCGTCAAAAAGTATCTCACTCCCCTGCTTATGACCGAACGACGGGACACATCGTCGGCGTTTACGATCAAACGACAGAACAACTTCATGTGTTTAGCGATGGCGGCGCTCAAGTTCTTGGACATCACCAACTACCTGGCCCCCGGTTTCAGCTACGATAAGTTTCTGAAGGCTTACGTTGGCGCGAGGTGAGACCGCCGCTGCCGCCCGAGAGTCGATGGTGGACCGGAGGCGGCGATATTGCACGGTCGACGATCTTGAAGGCCGTACGCGACGGTACTCTGTTCGACCTGGTAGAGTGCGATATCGCCGTCCCGGACACGCTGCGCCTTCGCCGAGATGCAGCCCATCTTCAAGATCGCCTACATCGAGCGCAACGGTCCGGTCGCGGTGTCATAGCGCTCTCCAGTAAGACCTACTACTGTTTCGGCGACGGCGGAAACAAGTACAGCACGAAGGGATTGAGTAAGCGTCAGAACGACATCGACAAGGACGTCTTCGTAGCCGTGCTGCGCGGACAACGGAGCGGTAGCGGTTGGAACCGTGGCTTCCAAGTGAGAGAGTCGTCCGTGTTGACGTACATCCAAGAGCGCGCGGCGTTGAGCTATTTCTACGCTAAACGTCGCGTGCTCGACGACGGAGTCACCACGGCGCCTATACTCGTATAACTACCGCCCCTCTAATGGGCGAACGAACTACCCCTCTAAGGGATACTCGTATAACAAACCCTACCTACCCCTCTAAGGGGAACTAACTAACGAACCTACACCTCTAAGGGGACCTACCCCCTCTAAGGGGGTGGCGGCGTTAGGGTAGGGTAGGGTAGGGGTAGGGTGTATGTATGTATGTATGTATGTAGGTAGGGAATAAAACTGCGAACAACGTGTGGCGTTTTCATCGTCTTTTATTCCTCTACGAAGCAGCAAAGCGGAATGTAGTAGTAGTAATTCAATGCGGCTTTAGCCAGTCGAATACGAAACAGTCGTTAGCCACCCTATCGGGGCCGAACAAGCAATGGAACCCCTTTAACGGCATACCACGGCATCGTAAGAGCAGGTAGGTGACGCAATATTGTCCGCATACGTTAGATACCCCACTCTGCAGTCTCTTTTCGTTGTACGTCCACGAGTCGCCGCAGTTACGGCGAAGGAAGGCGCGGAAGTCGGCGTGCAGCGGTGGCAGGCCGTACGAATCGAAGTAGTCGCCTCGCCGGTCGACGTCCACGTAGATGGCCACCCAGTGCTCCCCGGGTTCGCCGCCGTCGTCGATGTTGCACACGAAGGCCGTCGGGTAAGCGGTGAGCCGTCTTTTCGGTAGCTCGTTTTTAGGCACGACACTGACGACGATGTTTTTAGCGAACGCGTCGAGTTTCAGGCGGCGCATCAGTTGAAACGTGACCATGATCGCTAGTAGTCGTTCACGACGTTCCGGCTCTTGTCGATATCGAGCACCGTCTCGAACTCCCCGTACACGACGACGTTCACCTTTCGGGGTAGCGCCACTGCGAAGTGTACCTGCACGCGCAGATTGCCTCTACGCACGACGTTGAAATGGTCGCCTTCGCAACAGTCGGACGACAGGTCGAAGCCGAAGATGGTATAGCCGGTACCGAATTCGGCGCGTGACAGGTCGTTCCCATCGTCCTTGTACGCCTTCCCCGTTGCCCCGAAGAGGTTCATGTAGCTTCGGATGTAACGTTGGTGCCAGAAGTCCAGGTGCAGCGGCTTGCTCTGTACCTGGCGTCCGTCGAAGTAGAGAGCGAGGAAGTTTATGTCGTTGTGCTTCGCGTTGAACGGGTTTTTAGTGTAGTCCCCGTTATAGGTGTCGTTGTCGATCAGCATCATGAACACGCCTTTCGGGAGGACGCACTAGTAGACGTTCTCGTGCGTGTGAGACATCGTGCCATGCGGTACCGAGAACACCTTGCAGCCGACTCGACGTTGCGGGTACTTGGCAGATTCCCGCGCCAACGCTTTAATGTGACCGAGCTGGACGGACGGGTTCACCTTAGCTTTTCGCACTTGCAGGTAGGTCTCCAGCAGCACGATTTTCCACCCCGGATTGGCTTGCGCTCCTATATACTGACGACGATAACCGTGTACAGTACGACGATCTGACACAGGAAGATGATCTCGGCTTTAGGGTAGTCGTTGCCGCAGAAACGCCACGGAACGTGTTCGCGTACGGAGGCGGACTCGGTAGTGTCGACGCGGTCTTCGGGCTCGGTGACGGCGATATCGAAGCAGTCTGCGTTCGTTGTCACCTCGTCGGTCATCGTAGCGCCACTGCGGTCTGTTAATGCAGCACCCGTAGTTATAAAAGAATGAAAAGCCGTTGCACAACCCCGCTTCGTGTAGTCGCCAGCACCCCGAATGTCGCATCCAATACGGCATGAATCCACAGATCGAACTGGCCTCTTGTTAGATACTGACGACGATAACCGTGTACAGGACGACGACGATCTGACACAGGATCTCGGCTTTAGGGCAGTCGTTGCCGCAGAAACGCCATGGAACGTGTTCGCGTACGGAGGGGGACTCGGTAGTGTCGATGCGGTCTTCGGGCTCGGTGACGCGGATATCGAAACTGTCTGCATTCGTTGTCACCTCGTCGGACATCGTAGCGCCACTGCGGTCTTTTAATGCAGCACCCTCCCTTATAAAAGCCGTTGCACAACCCCGCTTCGTGTAGTCGCCAGCACCCCGAATGTCGCATCCAATACGGCATGACGACTACCGTCCGACGCTACGGTCTCTACCCTTTATAGTCCACGAGCGCCTCGGCGTTGATCCAGCTATTGAAGGAAGCCGGATAACCGCTCCATTTCACGAGTACTTCCGCACCGCCTCCGCGTCGTCGACGACGCTGTAGAACGGCCTCCACGCGATACAGTTTATCTTCCGGGACGACTACTCGGTGCAGCTCCGGTTCGTAGAAGGTACCGTCTAGTACCGTCCAGGCGTCGTCCTTCAAGCGGTAAACGGGAGGATCGGATGGATGCGTTTCTACGACGGTGAAGATCTCTTCGCTCCAGTTAGCCATGTACCCTTTCTTGAACCGCCCCTTCGCCTTGCTTATACGTACGCGATCTCCCTCACGCAATTTCGGCTTGCTGCAGCCTCGACCCTCGCCGCCGTACAACCGTTGCCACACACTCTCCTGGTTCGCGGAATTGACACTCGCCGGCGTCCTACGGATGCTTCGATGGTAGGCGTTGTTGTACGACCGCACGAAGTCCGGTAACGGCTCTACATATCTCAGCGTCTGATGCTTCGTAAAGTACCTCCACATACGAGTCTTTAGCGTCCGGTTGAATCTTTCCACGACACTCGCTTTAGTCTCCTCGTTATGCGTCACGAAATGGTGGACGCCGTATTCCGTCAACAGTTTCTGAAAGGGTTTGTTGAGAAACTCCGCCCCCTTATCGGTCTGCAGCGAGTTCGGCGGCTGCTTTTGCCGCTGCAGCCGGTCCTCGAAGGCCGTAACGAGCGCCGGGCCGGCTTTACTCTTAAACGGCACGTACCACGCTCGCTTCGAAAAGACGTCGATGACCGTCAATAGGAACGTTATACCGTCGTTATGCTTTTTCAGTTTAGCGACGTCGACGAGGCCAGCTTGCCACTGCTGGTTTCACCGGTTTGTGCAACGCGTCGACACCGCCGTAACTACCCGCCTGTTTCGGGTCGAAGTAGGTGCGCTTCAGGCGGTCGTCGTCGTCTCGTTGAGTGCGGCGGCGGCGCTTTCGTTGCGTACTACGACGAGTCCTCCGGGACACCATGACCACGGCGACGACGACGACCAATTTACAACGAATAATATACACATATATAAAGCGAAAGCCGCTGCGACTACGACCTTCGAGAGTGCATTGTGAGTGACTCCGACAGCGGCGTTTCAACCTCTTTGATACTCCTCCCACGCTCGTTTTAGCGACTTAGTGCGACGGCGACGGTGACCCTCCTCCGCCTCACACTTTCGCTCTAGAGACTCAGTGCGATGCCGACGGCGACGTTTACCTTTTTCAGGCTTCGCCTGCTGCTGCTATTGTATGTACGCTCGATGCCGGGCGTTACCGATAAGTTCCATAGGGACGTTCAGACGCCTCATACGGTCCCCGAACGCTTCCCACCCAACCGGTGGCACCGCCTTCTTCCTCGTTCGCATGAGGTCGTTCACGAGATCGACCACTTCCAGCGATAGGTTGACCGTCGTACACGAATTCACCGCAGTCGTTCCATCGACACAACGGGTCGGTTTTCATTTTCTCGATCAGGAGACGGGCTTTCCCTCAGCTCTATACCGCTCAGCGATGCCGGCGACAGCGGCTGGGTCGTCTCCGCCTCCTTACCCTCGGGCGTCACCACAGACACGCGTACCGGCTGCGCCGCTCGAATCGCCTCTATCGAATTGTAATGACTCAGCAGTTGATTGTACGATGCTACCTTCGCTCGCTCGGATAAATCCGAACGGTCTAGAACGTCCTTCATGTCGCTGTCCAGGCTACTCATCGCACGCGATCGGGTCGTGCTCGGTGGCTGGTCGATCAGCGGTAGGAGACTCTCCACCAACCACGGGTCTACCAAAGCCATCTTCTTAGCGTGCTGCATCATTACCCGATAACCTGCCTGAGCAGCGGGAGAAGGACAGTGCTCGCCAACGGAACTAGCAGTGCCGTCAGAAATCCGCCAGAACCCGTTTGCAAGACCGCTCGCTTCTTCCTGATGGTTACCCTCGTTTTCGTCAACGATCGCATATGCTTCTTGTATTTTGTCAGTATTATTTTCTGGTTCGCCGTCAATTTCACGTTCCCTTTCAGTATGTTGTAAGCGCAGTCGCACAAACTACAGATGAAGTCGGAGTCAGCATTGCGAAGTATGGCTTTTCTCAACTTGTCACTCTTATATCTGCGCATCATCTCCAGCATAATAATAAGCTTCTTGACGCGCGTTGTCATCCTGACGAATGACGTCTGCTGTGACGCGTTCCTCTTTTTTATACTCTCCTTACGTTGACGTACTGAAGGTGATCGTCGGGGAAAATACACGTGCGCAAACGCATATTTTCCGCTGTTTCTTGTTTCAGATCTATTAGAAGATAACCGTAAGCTGCTGACGTGGCATCTTTGAAAGCTTCCATCATGAATTTGACTCTACCCGGATACATCTGTTTTGCCAGGTGACCTACTTGTCCAGCGTCCCGGTGGTTCTTGAATAGCACCATGTATTGTGCATTCAGGCTGATTGTGCGATTTTCTTTCCCTTTTGGAAAAATATTCTGCAGAAGCTGTACGACGGACACATTGCAGTGATGATTTTTTTAGTGAAGAAGGTCGTGACCCGGCTATCGATTTCCTCCATAAGGTCATCGAGTACTAGAAGCATCCTCGTTTTTGCGTCTAAAATCTTTGGATCCGGTAAACCGTCTAGAATTCTATATCGACTGTTATAGATTCGTAGGCGGATTGCCACTGACCGTAACACCACAGGATTTTCTCCGGAGGCGGCTCGATCATGGAAGAAGCGAACTGTAGTAGACGAGTGACGAAAGTAGTCTTACCGCACCCCGTAGGACCAGCCACTATACACGTAAAAGGATGCTTCAACGACCCGCTCATATTGACGACTGGTGCGCCGGAAACGAACGATGGCTTTTATTCATTTCTTCTATATTCAGCGCGCACCTCCATCCTTTGACGGTGCCCACTCCACCAATTCGACTTCCCCTGTAGCCAATAGGGCGTCTTTCAACTTTGGTGTCCTTTGGAACTTGCTCATCAACAGGCTCTTCATACACTAGACCCTAATGGCATCCCATTCGGCTCCCGTTCTCTTTTTCTTGATTCCGTAACTTCGTCGCTTCGCTATATAGGCCGACCACGACTGTTTGATGTACTCCGCGTTTTCTTCGTCTTCATTAAACATTGCTTTTCTAAAGTAATAAGCGTGCTCGACTGATTTGAATTTCCGACCGTATGCAGTGACTCGACACAGATAAAAATTCGACAGGAACGACACCGAACCACCAAAACGTATAGGCTCCATACCGCTGATCTAGAGACACTACTGACTACACCTCGTGTATAACCACTATATCCGCATTACGCATAAATGACTACCGTCTACATAACAAATATAACCACTAGAGGGCAGCTCTAATGTACTTAGAAGAACAAGCGGCTTGTCGGCGGTCATCAATCAAACTTTTTTTATAAGTAAAGCTGTTAAAAATCAACTAAGATAAGAGGTTTTTATAAGTAGATTTTATGACAGGTCATTAATCATTTCTTTTTTATTAGTAAAGAGGGAAAACGGTGCTACTGCACCAAAACCCTTTGATGTTCTTTGATCTTTGCCTCTTGCACGGGGCCAGCGCAGCCTTGACTACTACTTCCAACTTACCTACATTATCGCATCTACATTATAAAACAGGGTGTTAACCTGTCCGCGTGCGCGTGCGTGCGTGAGTACTGTTGCTGCTGCTGCTGCTGCTGCTGCTGCTGCTGCTGTCTTCGGACTACGGGTGGGTTACGTTGGCTTTTGTTCACGTTGGCGGTGCCGCGGGTGTATTATTGAAGATTGAACACACACACACACACACACACAGACATACAGACACATAGACACACACACTCACACAGAGAGGGAGAGAGAGAGGGGGGGGGGGAGAGAGAGAGGGGGGAGAGAGGGAGAGAGAGAGACAGAGAGAGACAGAGACAGAGAGAGAGACAGACAGACAGAGAGTGAGAGAGAGGGGGAGACAGACAGACAGACAGACAGACAGACAGACAGACAGACAGACAGACAGACAGACAGACAGACAGATAGAGAGCCTGTCGCTGCTTTGTGATGGCGGGTACCAGGGCGACACACCGACGTAATTTTTGAGTGATAGTACGTTCTTCGTTCTGAGATTGCACATTTCCTACAATCAAGCTTCTCGTTTAAGTACTATTTTTGTCTTAGTTCATAGTCAGTTTACCTTATTTCCCGTGACGGCTAGCGGTAGATGGCGACACGGTAGTAAAGGTAAAGGTAAGTTCAAATAGTAGTAGTAATAGTAGTAGTATTAGCAGCAGTATTCTGTTGTGGCTGTAGAGGCCGATTCTTGAGTGACAGTTTTATTGCGTTTGCTGCACTTGAAGGCGCTCTCGGCTCTGTTCTCAGCCTGGGTGTTTTTTCTGCGGTTAGGTTTTCTTCTGCTAGCCTGCGGAGGCTCTCCTCTCCTCTATTGAGACCCCTGTGTATCGGTCTCCACCAAGCTCCTCCCAGTTGTTAACATCCACGTCTAATGCCTTTAAGTCTCGCTTGCATAAGTCCTTGAAGCGCAGATGGGGAGGCAGGCAGCTCGTATTGAATGTGTTCAGTCGATTCTCCTGAGTGGAGTACAGTGTCCAGGACTCACTGCCATAGAGAAGTGTACTTAGCACGCAGGCGTTGTACACCGTCACCTTTGTGTGCTGCATCAGCATTTTGTTGTTCTAGACTCTCTTTGTAAGCCGGGCGAGTTTTGAGGCGGCTCTCTCAATCCGTCTGATGTTTGCTTCTAAGGACAGATTGTCGGCAAAGATGGACCGGAGGTAGGAGAAGAGGTGAACGACCTCTAGCTCATAGTTAATTATGGCAATGACTGAGGAGTGACCACATCCTGCCTCACGATGTCAGTCTTTCTCATTGCTGACTGTCAGTCCGAAATCCATGCATGCCTTTGTAAAGCGGTTCATGAGGTTTCGTAGCTCCCCTCAGTATGCGTGATAACCGCTGCATCCTCCGCAAACAGACAGTCTCTGTCGAAGGCCAGGCGGACCTTGGTCTTCGCTTTTAGGCGAGACAAGTTGACTTTTTTTCCGTCAGATCTCGTGTGCAAGTACACTCCGTCTGTCAAAGATCCAAAGGCGTGCTTCAACATAAGAGCAAACAATATTCCAAAGAGGGTTGAGGCGAGGACGCGTCCCTGTTTAACGTCACTGTTAACGTTAAAAGTCTCGGAGGTAGAACCGCCGCACAGGAATGTACCTCTCATATAATCGTGGAACGATCTTAATAAGCTGCAGTGCTTAGGATGGGCATCCTATCTTCGGTAGGATCTTGAACCGACCATACCTGCTCACAAGGTCGAATGCTTTGGTTATTTTGATGAAGGCAATGTACAGCGGCTTCTTCTGTTCCCTGCATTTCTCCTGTAACTGTCGAAGCAAAAAAGATCATGTCAGTAGTTGATCTATTTACTCTGAAGCCATACTGGGATTCAGGGTAGATTCTGCCATCATGTATGTGTAGTCTGTTCAGGATGAAGCAACTTGCCAATTACGCTGAGGAGTAAGATTTCTCTGTAATTGTTACAATCACCCCTGTCTCCTTTTTTTCTTGTAAAGCGTGACGATGTTTCCATACCTCACTTAACAGTGCTGCCTTTTCGGGTTGTGACGTCTCACGTCATTGAGAGATTTTTCTTCGCGTTTTGAGCAATGTAACTTCGTCGGCTGCAACCTGATCCTGCAGCAAACCAAGGAGTGGTCTGTGTCATAGTCGGCGATGCGGTAGGCAGAACATTCTTGAGGCAAGAGCATCTGGTGATGATCAAGTCCAGCTGATGCCAGTGCTTTGATCGGGGGTGTCTCCAGGATGCCTTGTGTTTGGTCTTCTTCTGAAATGAGGAGTTGGTGACGCAGAGGTCGAAGTAGGAGCACAACTCAAAAAGTCGCTGCCCGTTCTCATTTATCTTGCCGAATACGTGATGTCCCAGGCAGACTGTCCATGCGACCGTTGCGTTGAAGTCACCCAACAACAGCAGGTCTTCCTGTGGCGGTATCTGGCTGTTGATGGATTCCAGGTTTCCATAAAACTCATGTTTGGCTTCTGATGTTGAGTACAGGGTTGGCGCATACACACTGATGAGGTTAACAGGACCGTCGGACGTTTGAAGATCTGTTTCCACCAGGCTCTATCACCCCTAGCAGTTTGTTCTTGACTGCAAAGCCTACGCCGTGCTCTCTTACATCGTCGAGTCGTTTGCCTTGCCAATAGAACGTGATTCGGCCAGGCGTGTTTCTTGGAGTGTGGCGATGTCGACATCAAGTCTTTTGAGCTCGTTGTTAATGACTGTAGTCTGTCATGCTTCACAGATGTCTTGGAGGTCCTGTGAGACGCCGGTCGTCATGGTACGGACGTTCGAGCATCCCAGCTTCATAGTCGATTTCCATTTTCGGTTCCGATTCGTTTCCACACCCAGTGAGGCAGGTGAACTATGGCGAGACAACACCTTGCTAGCTGGGGGCTGCCCAGCTTGAGGCGGGCGGTAATTATCCAGTGAGATCCGAAGATATCTCCCACCGTCGAAAGATACCACTGGCGCCACAGTCTACGCCAATCGAGCTGGAGGCTTATAACCGATAACCGTTGCTTCCCGTGCTTTGTCTACACCATGAGGTGAAGCTGGAGTGTCCTCTCCAGGGCGCAAGCCAGGGTAAGTTGATAGAGAGGCCAGTTGTTGTCCATGCAGCAGGTCCCGCCTCTCCACGTCACTGGTGCATCCAAAGGAACAACCAGAGCTGATACAGTTTGGTTGCAGTGCCGTCGCCAGAAGGACATTGAGCACAACATCGGACTGCCTTCGGGACTCACACTCCGGATTTGCTGTTAAGGTTTTCTCCCTTAGCCTTTCCCATGTGTGGGTATAACCCGTGGTTTGGAATAATAGTTTACCTTCTCCTAGATAGGCGAACAGTCAAGGTTAATGAACCCCATCTGCCCGAAGCGTCTGGTTTTAAGGCGCCAGGTATCCTCCTTTGCCCCTTCGCTTGCCAGTAAAGAACAATTCTGCCACGTGAAGGCCAGAAGCTGAACTGGACTGTCAGAGGCTTTACTAGGCGCACACCGTTGGGTCACTTATTAGGTAGTGATAGCTTATCCTCACACCCACCCCGGCTTGACAGTCTTGGAACCTTCTTATATCTTAACTTCTTATATAGCGAAGCGTCCAGCCCATAGGGCAGCTCAAAATCCCCTACACTTTAGTTATTCCACACCGCGGCCAGGGGGCACGACTCTACAGAACGACTATCGCGTCGCAATCTAGAGATTGCTATCTGAAGATTGCTGAGAGCAACTGAAACGTCACAGTAAATAAAGTAAACGCACTGTGAAATAACAAACACACATATTACGTATGTTATCCGTCTAGTCTCATGAACCACCTTTCTCGTATACACCACATTTGTGCTAGATACCGGACAGCTGTCGGATATGACTTCGTTTGGACGACGGGTGGACACTGCTGGCTTTTGTTGGCGGTGCGAAGTGGATATGTACTGCACGTTGTGCACTTTTCTCAGTACGAGGGGGAAGTCTTGGAATCTTTACACAGCGTCTATGTGGAAGCATGTTGTAAAATGTTCGCTGTGCTGATGGTGTATTAATGACGATTTTGTCACAATGCCATTCAACGTGTATCAACAAGCCTACATGTCTTAAAAGTCACGATATAATATCAAGCAACACTACTTCTTTCCGAATGGAATAAGTTCCACCTAAGTGAAACTTTCTTCAACCGCGGTGGGGGAGTGCGCATGCACCCACCCACCCAACATTGTTGCATGCAAATTTAAATTATGTCAAACACACACACACACACACACGAACACATACACGCATGCACGCATGCACGCGCTTGCGCACGAAGACACATAGATACACACGCACGCCAACACAAAGACATGGTAATGAAAATATGGAGGTCCGTTGATTTTTGTGTGATAGTTCGTTTTTTCAACCTGAGATTGAACATTTTCCACAAACATCCACCACGTTTGTGCTAGAGAGGCAGCTGCTGACGGATATGATTTCGGAACGAAGAGTGGGAGTGGTAGTGTTGGAGATTGTTCGCAAACATCCACCAACTTACTTCAGGCAACAATGAAAGACCTTCCGAAATAAAAAGATCTGGAGTTGAAGTTGTTAAATGTTTCAAGTACTTACGAATTCACCTGATCCAGAAGGACACCATTGAATCAGAAATTCAGCACAGTGTCTGCTGTGCCCGCACGTCCTTCAGGAAATTGTGCCACCGAATCTTCGATGACCATAAGCCCCAAAAAGAGACGGAAGCGATGCTGTCGTTGTCATCTGAAGACCCTGGAGAAATTCCATCAACGATGCCTCAGGAAGTTTATTTGGACCCACTGAGAAGAACGCCTCGCCAACTCCAGCGTCTTCACTGATGCAACATTTGGGAGAACATGGCTGAGGGTCCTTTACTTTGGCGCCGCTGCATCCACCATGCAATGGCCCAATTGAGTCCATTAGTTGTACGTCATTGCCCATATTTGGTATGCGGTCGTCCAGGTTATCCGCCATCATGGCTATACACAACCGAAATTTGTGCATTGTCTACATTGGGACCCAAACGATTACTGCGGTATTTTTATGGATAATGCAAATTCTAAAGCCTGGCAGTAACATAACAGTTCTTCAGTTTACCGGCTAAGGATGTGCAATTGAAAGAATAGTGAACTGTTTCCCTCGTTTGATTGCAATGGACGCTGACGCGCCTTCTTACAGTTGTTGCATGTGTATAGCCCGACAAGGGTCGTTGCTAGGATACGAGGCCGGATGTCTCGTAATCGCTAATGGACTCAATTGAGTCCATTAGTCTTTACCTTGAATTTACCTTGAATCCTCCTCTTCTACATAGTAGTCAAGGAGTTGACGAGGAAGGGAGTCAAACGTTCACTCGTGTAATCCTCCGCCCTATTGCGTAAATATTTGTCAATGTGTCCCTTGAACTGGTTGATGTTTTTGGACACCACCGCCGCTTCCGGAAGTCTATTTTAGTCGTTAACTATCCTTTGAGTAAAGGAGCACATGCGTATATCTAATGTTGAGTGCATTTTGGTTATTTTGAAAGGGTGCTCTCTTGTTGTGGTCTGTTTATTTTCCATAACAAAGAATTCTGCAGGAAGAATACTCTCTAACCTATTGAATATTTTATAAACTTCCAATAAGTCAGCACGCAGTCGTCTAGTCTCCAGAGTCGTTATATGTAGCATTCTTAACCGTCTTTGGTAATCTAAGTAACTTAAATATGTAATCATCCTGGTCGCCCTACGTTGCACCTTCTATATATGTTTGTTTGAATGGGCACCATGCCCGAATGCAGTAGTCTAGGTGAGGTATTACTAAGGATTTGTATAGTTTTACAACTATTTATTTGGTCTTATATTTGATAGCTCTGTTGATCATGCCTAACATCGCATTAGCCTTATTTGATGCCTTAACACATTGCTCCGTTACGTTAAGTGTGTCTGTTATTATCACTCCCAAATCTTTTTCTACATGTGATGTTTCTATGGGGTTATCACCCATGAAGTAGTCGTACTGCCTGTTGTTATGACCGTAATGTACACACATACGTAACTGGCTATCATCTCTGTACTGAACTACACCCAGACATAAGTGGTTAACATATCTGTACTGAACTACATAGATACATGACTGGCTAACGTCTCTACTGAAATACACATACACATAACTGGCTAACGTCTCTACTGAAATACACATATACATAACTGACTGTCATCTCTACTTAACTACACATATACATAACTGACTATCATCTCTACTGAACTACACACATACGTAACTGGCTATCATCTCTACTGAACTACACACAGACATAACTGGCTATCATCTCTACTCAACTACACACAAACATAACTGACTATCATCTCTACTGAACTACACACAGACATAAGTGGTTAACATATCTGTACTGAACTACATAGATACATGACTGGCTAACGTCTCTACTGAAATACACATACACATAACTGGCTAACGTCTCTACTGAAATACACATATACATAACTGACTGACAATACACAGACATAACTGGCTGTCATCTCTACTTAACTACACACAGACATAACTGGCTATCATATCTATTGAACTACACACAGACATAACTGGCTAAGTAGATTGACCATAACCTTACATGATGGAATTATATTCAAGCGCAAAAGCTCAAAACAATGGCTAACCAAAGCGCTACCTGTTTAAAATTTCCAAAGTAACTTCTAGAATGACATTTTACAGGGGAATTTTCCACTCGCTGTAACACAACGTCACTGACCATAACATCACATGATGGGCTTATATTCATGTGCGCAAGTTCAAAACAAGGTCTAACCAAAGCACTACCTGCTTGACCAACTCACCTCATGCACAAAATTACTGCGTGTAGCAGTTTAATGACGTCACTCATTGACCATGACGTCATTGATCCTGATTATGGAATTACATTCAAGTGCGAAAGCTCAAAACTATGGCTAACCAAATCACTACCTGTTTAACCAACTCATCTCGCGCACAAAATTACTGCGCGTAGCAGTTTGATGACGTCATACAGGGTGCGCACGCTCACGTTCGCAACAAACAAACATGTCCAGACACGTCTCGAGTACGGGTTTTATAATAGACACGAATTTAGGTACTACCGTACGGAAATGATACCAAAGGTCTAATTCCATGATGGTCGCTCTGTTCGAAAAAAACAAGGCTATAGGTTCTGATATAACATAGTCCTATGTAGTCTACATTTCGTATACATTACTTCAGATAAAACAACCTCCGTTGAATTTATAATCCTTTTATTATTATAAATTACGCCTTATTATAACACCACAGTTTCGACATGTCATCGTCAACCAAATAAGGGCTCGATCCCTTGGCGGAGCCTCGGCCTACGGGCCAAGCAATCTCGTGTGTGACATATTCAAATGCTGTTCAGTATATTTTATTTTATTCAAAAAGTCGTCGAATACCTTTACGATAATAGCTCCTATCCTTTAACATGGAGAAAATTCCCTATCTCTTAACATGGAGAAAATTCAAAATTTCGTCGTATACGTTTACGATAATAGCTCCTATGCTTTAACATGGTGAACATTCCCTATCCTTTAACCCGGGCGCGCACTGGGGGAAAATTCCCTATCCTTTAACATGGGACCGGAACTACTTTTCCAATTCCCTATCCTTTAACCCGGGCGCGCACTGGGGGAAAAAATCCCTATCTTTTAACATGGGATTTGCTCCAGGGAACGGAAAGCATCCTCGCTAAAGGACCTATATTACTACTTCCAGTTTCACTCACGAAACACTGGCGCCGAGTTGGGTGCGTGAGACGATACTCCGAGTGAAAGAGATACTGCGCAGTCGCGGTATATCGGTTCTCGAAGAAGAAGATGTCACTAAGTAAAGAAGTGTCACTTCTACTCACGGTGTATTATTGTGTGTTCAACAGAGCGATAGTGCTGGTGGTGGTAGTGGGTTAGCGCGAATACGTCTACCTTACAACGAGTCGTAAGCGCCCATAAAAAAATGTGCCGCGCATACCCCGAAGGAGAGTGGCAACATCTTTAAGACGAACTCTCCTGAAACGATTACACAAAGAGTCTATGCTTTCATCACTACCATCAAGTGTTCGCACCGACGGTGTGCTTCATTCGGGCTCTTTGGCCTAGCTCCAGGGGTGTCACTCCCCGATTGCCGGATGCGACATGTTCCTTAATAAGACGTTTAGGACTGTTTGTGACGACAGGTCCAACCTTGCGTGATAAACGAGGGGCCACGTGCAAACAGTGCGCGATCCCAACGCAGATTACTGACCATTTGGAGTATGCTACACGAGCTGCAAATGTTGCCAGAGCAAATAATGCAGCCCATCTGGTAAATTTACACTGCATTAAACATCATGGATGTGACGTTCCACTGACGATGTGTTGTCTCAACGCTCGATCAATAAATTCGAAATAAAGCTTTGTCGCTGGAAAACCTGGTAATTTCCAGGGACATCGACGTATTAGCGTTGACAGAAACCTGGCTTGGAACAGACACTGACAATCAGGTGATAAAAGAACTTGTGCCATCTGGCTATACATTTCAACATACCTCTCGCTACAAGTTCGATGCCGCGTCAAAACCTGCCCTGAAGCCCGGTGGTGGAGTGGGCTTTTTTCTGAGACGCGTGGAGTGTCTGCAGAAGGAGATAGTTAGGTTGACAGATATTGTGAAGGGAATGGAGATGGGAATTAGCAAGGAGGCAGGTCGAATGGAGAGAGACGACAGGGAAAGAGGTGAGAATACTGCAAGACTGAAGGAGAATAGCAATGGCAAGAAAACTGAGGAAAGGAGATTGAGAGGAGGGAAGGTGATTGGAGGGGAAGAAATTAGAAAATCGACAACAGAAAACGTGACAAGCGTGAAGGTGACAGGGAAGAAAATGACCGTAGAAAAGGAGGGAGGGAAGATGGGACGGGAGAGGAGAGAAGAAAATGAGATGGGACGAAAGACGAAGGGACGAAAGGAAATTAGAGCAAATGTGATAGAATAGAAGTCGATAAAAGGGACGCTGACAGGAGGAAAAGTGACAAGAGAAAAAGCGACAGGAAAGAACGGATCGGAAGAGAATGTGACAGGAGTGAAGACGACAGGGGGGAAAGACAACAACCAGACAGATGCAAACCGAAGAAGGAGCTATTCTAAGGCAGTGATTGAGGGGGCAATGAGGAAAGAGAGGGTGTTTATGGGTGACTCCATTATGAGAAAGACGGACAAGACACTGAGCGAGGGGAAGGACACCGTTGTTTGTTTAACGGGGGCTAGGATTGAACATGTAACTGACAGGGTAGAGAAGGTATTGGGACATGGCAAGGGGGGTCTATACTGGTACATGTAGGAACAAATAATGCAGACAGGGAGGGAACAACTAATAAAAAATAGTACAGAAGTATAGACAGTTAGTGAGGAAGCTAAAGAAGACGAGATTCGAACAGGTTATTTTGTCAGGAATGTTGCCAGTAATGGGAGGAAGGGGGGCAACGTATAGAAACTGCAAGAGGATGGCGATCAATGCACTAGCTGAGCAGATGTGTGAAGAAGAGGGGGTGGGATTCACAGATTTATGGGGATACTTTGTTGGGAGGGAAGATATGTACATGAGAGATGGCCTGCATCTTAGTGGAAAGGGGGCAGCAGTTTTCTCAGAGAACCTGCTGCAATCTGTTGACAGTGGGACAGGTTGCATCTATTTAAACTAGATTCGCAGGGGGGACTCACAGAAAAGCCTGAAAATGGAGGCATAGATAAAGACAGCACAAATAAATCAGCAAATAACAGTCTGGAAAACTCTTCTGAAGCTGGATATAAATGTGTTTGTTTAAATGCAAGGAGTATAGTAAACAAAAGAAATGAACTAAACATTATGGTAGAAGATATTGACCCTCATATAATAGGTATAACCGAATCCTAGACCACCACCGATATATCAGATGCTGAATTGGGACTGACAGGATATGTAATGTTTAGAAAAGATAGAATAGGAAGAAAGGGAGGTGGAGTTATTTTATATATTAAAGAATCTATTCAGGCTTATGAAATAAAATTAGAAAGAGAAGCAGATTGCGAAGAAGCTGTTTGGTGTAACATAGTTACAGGAAACTCAACGTTAACAGTTGGGTTAGTTTATCGAACTCCAAACATAAGCATAGAAGAGAATGAAAAAATACAAAACGTTATAAGGGAAGTAAGCAAACGGGACTGTATTATTATGGGGGATTTTAACCACAGGCATATACGATGGAAATCTCTACAGAGTATGGGGAGTGAGGACCACAAGTTTTTAGTTTTAGTTCAAGATACATTCCTTTCTCAACATGTGCTAGAACCAACCAGGGGTGAGAATGTGTTAGACATAGTTTTGTCCTCACAGAATGAATTAGTTGACAATGTCAAGATATGTGAGCCACTGGGGAGTAGCGATCACAACCAGATACATTTTACCATCAAAGTAAAATCAGAAAGGAATAGCAAAAAGCAGTATAGGAGAAATTTCCACAAAGGAAGGTATAAGGACATGAAGAAATATTTAGCAAAGATAGACTGGAATAAGACACTGAAAAATAAGACGGCAACAGAATGCTGGAATATATTAAAGAGTGAAATTAAGTGCATAGTCGATAAATTTGTACCCTTCAAAAAACAAGGAAAAGGGTCCAAAAAGAAACACTTATCGAAAGAAGCCATTAGAAAAATTAAGTATAAACAAATGATGTGGAAGTCATATAGATGTACTGGCAATGATGAAGACTACAACAATTATAAAGAAGCACTTAACCAAGCTACAGCTGAAATTAGAAATTCAAAGAGAAGCTCTGAACAACAATTAGCTAGTAATATAAAACATGACAGCAAGAGTTTTTATGCGTATGTTCGAAGCAAACAGAAAGTTCAAGATAAGGTCGGTCCTCTAGAAGATTGTGCTGGAAATATAATATCAGATGGATTCTTAATGGCAGAAGACCTGAATGAGTACTTTAGTTCAGTGTTTACCAGAGAAGATATTAATTCACTGCCAGTACCAGAGGCTAAGTTCAAGGGGGCAGATTCAGATTATTTAGGACAATTAATTGTAACCCCGGAGATGGTAGCTAAGAAAATTAGGGCTATGAAGGATATACAAAATCACCTGGAGTGGATGGGATTCCGCCCAGACTACTATTGGAAATTGTAGAACAAATTAGCGTACCGCTTGCAACAGTTTTCGATTTGTCATTAGAAGAGGGAGTAGTTCCCTTAGAATGGAAAGAGGCAAACATTATACCGTTATTTAAAAAAGGTTCGAGAAACAAATCAGAGTACTATAGACCAGTGCGTTTAACATCAGTGATTTACAAATTATTAGAAAGACTAATTAAACATCACCTGGTGGATTTTCTTGTTAAACAAAACTTGATAAACCCATCTCAACATGGTTTCTTTAAACCGAGGTCATGCTTAACAATTATGTTATGTTTTTTGGAAGACATCACTGATGAGGGATCACCAGTAGATATCGTCATGGGAAATGGTATAATAAACTGGATAGAACAATGGCTGATTGGCAGAAGACAACGTGTAGTAGTTGATGGGAGACATCAAACTGGAACTCCTTATTGAGTGGGGTACCACAGGGATCAGTATTAGGACCTATATTATTCTTATTCTATATCAACGATTTGGATGATGAAATAACAAGCAAGGTGTTGAATTTTGCGGATGATACAAAAGTGTTTAGAAGGTTTAAACGTGATGGAGATAGACATCATTTACAAGATGATCTTGACAGGTTGATCAAATGGTCTGAAAAGTGGCAAATGCTGTTCAATTTTGGGAAATGTAAATGCCTCCACACAGGACATTAGCGTACCGTATGGGAACGAAGAGGTAGAATATAGAATGGAGGTACTGTACTAAGTACTACTATAAAAAAAGGACTTAGGGCTAACCATTAGTGCTGATATGAAGGTTTCAGAGCAGTGCGGAATTGCAACTTCAAAGGGAAATCAAATCCTTGGATTAATTAGGCGAAACATAACGTGTAAGGAAAAAGAGCTAATAATACCGCTGTACAAAACAATAGTTAGGCCTCATTTAGAATATTGTATTCTATCGTGGAGGCCATATCGCAGGAAGGACATAGATATGCTTGAAAGAGTGCAGAGGAGAGCAACTAAAATGAAACCAAAACTGGGGGATCTTAGTTACGAAATACGCCTAAAAATATGCGGTTTAACAACTCTAGAGACCTTGCCCTGTATGTTGCCCCAGTTCACTTAGCTATGGACAGTTGTCGATATTTGTGTATGAATAGTCAGACTATTCATACACAAAATACGCACTCAAATGAGTCTGTATTTACATGTATAGATAGTGTAGAGCGTAATCATGTAGAGTAACAACATAGTGTAGAGCGTAATCATGTAGAGTAACAACATAGTGTAGAGTGTAATCATGTAGAGTAACAACATAGTGTAGAGCGTAATCATGTAGAGTAACAACATAGTGTAGAGTGTATTCATGTAGAGTAACAACATAGTGTAGAGTGTATTCATGTAGAGTAACAACATAGTGTAGAGTGTAATCATGTAGAGTAACAACATAGTGTAGAGTGTAACCATGTAGAGTAACAACATAGTGTAGAGTGTAACCATGTAGAGTAACAACATAGTGTACAGTGTAATCATGTAGAGTAACAACATAGTGTAGAGTGTAATCATGTAGAGTAACAACATAGTGTAGAGTGTAATCATGTAGAGTAACAACATAGTGTAGAGTGTAATCATGTAGAGTAACAACATAGTATAGAGTGTAATCATGTAGAGTAACAACACAGTGTACAGTGTTATCACGTAGAGTAACAACATAGTGTAGAGTGTAATCATGTTGAGTAACAACATAGTGTAGAACGTAATCACGTAGAGTAACAACATAGTGTAGAGTATAATCATGTAGAGTAACAACATAGTGTAGAGCGTAATCATGTAGAGTAACAACATAGTATAGAGTGTAATCATGTAGAGTAAAAACATAGTGTAGAGTGTAATCATGTAGAGTAACAACATAGTGTAGAGTGTAATCATGTAGAGTAACAACATAGTGTAGAGTGTGAACATGTAGAGTAACAACATAGTGTAGAGTGTAATAAGCACAATTAATGACATTAACGTTTTAAAGCCCAACTACCTCACCTGTTTTAGCACAATGATTTGTTGTTCGATGAACCCGTTTGACTGCAGGAAATGTGGACTGAATGTGATGTGATCAAATTCCCATTGTTTGGCAAAACGTCTTGTGTGCTTGGCTGTCAAAATGTCCACCGTTATCGCGGACGACCCTGTCTGCCATGCCCTGTTCTGTGAAGATCATCTTCGTCAGATTGATCACTACTTGACTCGTGGCCTTCCCTTCGATTTTCTTAAAAAAGGGAAACTAGAAGAGTAATCTGCAACAATGAGATAATTGTCGCGATCGACAGAGAAAAGGTCAGTGCCAGTGACATGCCATCTTCATGTGGGTATGTGGGAGATCTGCACATAGCTGATCTGCTCATCAAATTCCAGGTTCTCTGCGTTGCTGCATGGTTGTCTTGACATTGAGCCAGCTAGCATCACTTCCTTGCCTGACTTGTACTTGATGACGGTATTGTATGGCTGAATACAAAGCAGCATCCTTTGAAATCGCTGGGGAGCAGCTGCCTGATTCTTTAGGTAAATCATATCCAGTGGTTTGTTGTCAGACTCAGTTGTGAACTGCTTGCCATACACATACATATGGAATCGCTCGCAACTGAATACGACAGCCAACATATCGCGTTTGATGTTAGCATAACGACATTCATAATCACTCAGTGATTTTGTTGGTCGACTCTGTGCCTGTTTCACTTCACAGTTCATCTCTGCAAGATGGAGTTCTCTACATGATGGTAACCCTTGAATCGCAGGTCCTGTGGAGTTGGATACATAGAGTTTTGTGTCGCAACACTTGCTGCAAGGTATGTTCGTTTTGTCATACTGTTGAATCTTCCAACTGTCGTATGCTGTCAGCACTGTGTTGCTAGGGGCTAATCTCCAACTGTCGTATGCTGTCAGCACTGTGTTGCTAGGGGCTAATCTTCCAACTGTCGTATGCTGTCAGCACTGTGTTGCTAGGGGCTAATCTTCCAACTGTCGTATGCTGTCAGCACTGTGTTGCTAGGGGCTAATCTTCCAACTGTCGTATGCTGTCAGCACTGTGTTGCTAGGGGCTAATCTTCCAACTGTCGTATGCTGTCAGCACTGTGTTGCTAGGGGCTAATCTTCCAACTGTCGTATGCTGTCAGCACTGTGTTGCTAGGGGCTAATCTTCCAATTGTCGTATGCTGTCAGCACTGTGTTGCTAGGGGCTAATCTTCCAACTGTCGTATGCTGTCACCACTGTGTTGCTAGGGGCTAATCTTCCTCGTGATGGCAACCCTTCTGCATCCAACTTTGTTGGATACATTCTTCTAAATATTCGAAGTGGCAGGATGTTCCCTTGTGCAGCGGTGTTGACTTTCGCCTTTAGAGTAGCAGGTACATGCGGTTTGTCTTCAAGAGTTATATCGAGTATTGCAAAGATTTTGTCGTGAGTGTCATGCCCATCTTTGTTGATGTTGTCAAATGAGAGGGTTTCAGTGTTGGTGATCATGTGACAGTATGGGTACGGTCATTATGCCGTGGCCGTGCTGGCGATCCTGGATGTCGCGATTGGGACTGTTGTTTTGAGGTTGTGCTTTGTTTTGTGTCTGGGCGATGCAGATCTCTATGTCGTGGCCTGTCATAATTACCCGTTTTCCTACATACAACTTCCTGCAGGTGGACTCATATGCAGGGCACCTTTCTTTCTTTCCGTGGTGAGTGCCACAGCATGGACAACTACTTTTATTCCCTGTTCTGATGGCATGTACATAATTCTGCACCCCTCTTGGTTGAGCCATGTGGTTAATTGATGCTTCGTGCATTATTTCGAGGTTGAGGTCTTCGTCAAAACTTCTCATCTTTGGCTAACAGTTCCTTCTGTAGCTCGGACAGCTTTGTGCCTACGATTAGCTGCTCTATTAGTCGTTCATCCAATTCAGCCTGGTTAAACTTACACTTGTAATTGCTTCATACATCACACCTAGCCACGTCCCTACTTGACTCTATTAACACACTTACATTCACCCATATCACACGAGTTTACCGACGTACGTGTCACGCACACCCAACCGGGTATAATTAAGTCACACCTAGCCACACCTCTCTCCACCCACGTATCCGACAGTGGAGTCACTGTGCTATATAGAAACGTGTGCAAAGATGCCTCACCTTCAGTTGTAGATACATCCAAGATGAAGCAGCACGTCTGTCGCAACTGCGGCATCGTCCTCGATACCTACGACAACTTACAACGACACATACAGCTGACTCATTCATCACCGTCGATCCAGTCACCGCAAGTAGCGACTTCAAGTGCAACACCCAACATTGACGAACATTGCAAACCACCAGCACGAGTGGCACCATCTGTCGGAACATCGAGAAGCACTACGCATCGCTTCAGGTATGTACAATAGAATTCACGACACTATATAACTTGTTACGTCACACGAGGATGGTATGCGACAGGACACCATCACAGAAAAGCGATACGCACATATGTGAGAGATGTGCACGTGAATTCACGAGACGAGACTTGTAACAGCACACCAAAATGGTAGTTAGCAGACGTGAAAAGGTCACTGACCCACCGCTACCCAAGCGAGCGAGACGTGAAGAGCGGCCACGTGTTAACAATAAAGTCGATGACGACCTCATCCGTCTTCAGCCACGACTCCCCTTCGCCGATACCCAGTATAGGGAGCTTCGAGAGGTCGTTCGAGACCACTGGTCGGACATCCGAACCTACGTGACATGAGGACCTGTTCAATCCAGGTACAATTACAAAGTGTCAACACCGGACACGTCTGTTCTAGAACCGTCACTGAAAATCATGTTCCGCGAACAGACGCACGCGTTCAAGATTAACATCAGTTACGGTTTCGTGTTGAGGACCAAGAACACTAACCGATACAGATACTACCATTCGTCCTGCAACTGTTGTGGTCGATACCTTGATGCACCGTGTCTTATAACCAACACCAAATATTTTGACACATTTCTGGAGCGTATCCGAGAAACAGTCGTGTTGCAGTGGGTGATCAATAAATGTCCGGACAGTCAATGGGTATGAGAGGTAGTCACGAATGTCACATTCTTCGTCAACCGCATCGTTGACCATCCGATAGGATGTGTGGACGTCACATTTCCGAGGTACATCAAAAAGAACAAAGCCGTCATCGGACTGCAAAGAGAAGCCAATAAATCCAAGAGGTACACCGAAATTATGAGTCTCTTCCGCTGTCAGGCCTTGCATCGTGGATGTGACCTACACCACCTGGAACCCATGGTGAAGGTACTTAACGAGAAGTACGATCGAGGCGTAGTGGCTATGAAAGACTTTGACGGGGTGACGATGGACGACCTCTATCGCATAGAGGCCATCTTTGAGACCAACGTATGCGTTTACAAACTCGTCGACCCAGAGGGAGAAGGCTGAAAGGCGACTGCCGAACTCGTGCGTCGTTCGTTGTGTCACTATCCCGATATGTTGTACGTCAATCTCAACGAGATATGCTTTTCATATATACAAGATGTGAACATGTACTGTCACTCTTATCGATGTAGGAAGTAGGGCGACTCGTTATGGAAATACGTATCAAAACTGGAGAGGCACGAGCGCACGTGTACGGGAGGTGTGTGACGAATCTATGCCGGTGGCGAATACCACCCGTCTCCGACAGTGTTCCATCGTTTGGACGACGAAAACATTCGTGTCTCCGAGTGGCTGCGGTACTACCCCTATCGTGCCACATTCGACTTCGAATCCTGATTCGATATGTCACAGCTTCCATCGGACAGTGCCAAGGTCCCCGGGTGGCTCGTCACGTGCCAATGAGTGTGTCTCAGGCGAGTATCGTTCCAGGATTCGAACAAGTGTTTCCGGGTTCTGTGCAGCAAGACCTACTATTGTTCGGATCCCGTCGACAAATACAGCAACACGGGACTGAACAAACGACTCAACACCATCGACAAGCAGGCGTTCCTGGACGTGCTGACCAATCGACTGGGCGGAAGCGGAAACCACTCGTCCGTGCTGACGTACAACCAGGAACGTGCTGCTTTGACCTACTTCTACGCCAAACGCGTTGTCCACGAGGACGGGGTCACCACGGGTCAGGTGGACGTGTAACGATCGATTGCTATGTAAGTCAACGCCGAAACACTGCTGACACAAAAAGGAAAGGCGGCCCTACGTCAGTTGGGCACAGAGGCGCCTCCAGCTGTCACGCGGTTAGTAGGCAGACAGTAGACCAAAAAAACTGTACTTAGACAGATGTCACGCAATCGATCGTCATAGAACACCATGTCATGGACGCGAGCGGTCGTTGGAATAGCGGTAGTAGCAACAGTCGGGGTATATCTGTACATCTTGTACGTTTTGTTGTACGTACCATTTTGCTCCTCTTGTGGTTGATGTATCGTCATACTTAACGTCACGAACAACGCGACATCGAACGTGACCACTACCTACTAGAACACGACGTCACGCGATGGAAACATCCGTTCACCTGTATTGTCGCGGGTCCGACCGGGTGAGGTAAGAGTTCGTTCGTGACGCGCATGCTACGTCACGCCGCAACAGCGATAGATTCGCCTCCCGAGAAGATAACGTGGTGTTACGGAGAATGACAGAGCGCTTACGCGTCTGTGGACAACGACTTGGTACATACAGTTCGAGGAAGGGTTACCGAACGGCACGTTCGATGTATAGACGAGAAACCTCGTAATCATTGACGATCTCGTAGTCATTAACGATCTGATGGCGGGAATGGACGACCGGGTCACGACCTTGTTCACGAAAAAGAGTCATCACCAGAGAACGTCCGTACTATATCTCGTGCAGAACCTGTTTCCGAAAAACAAGGAGTCTCACGATCAGTCTAAACGCGTAATACATGGCGGTCTTCAAAAGTCCTCGCGAGGCGTCACAGATACGACACTTGGCGCGAAAAATGTATCCGGGACGCCTGAAGTTTGTACAAGACGCGTTCAAAGTTCGATCTGAAACAGGACACGCCCGAAGACATCTGCGCACGGCCGTCTTTCCGGACGAAGGCGTTCAGCACGTATACCAATCCAAGGTATAAGTCGATCGCGCACGCGCCTCGTCTCTTCAGTCGCACCATGTCCGAGCTCTTGAAGAGACACCTACTCTGCATACAGGCGCTGAACAGATACAAGAGCGCCAAATTGAGACGAGCCATCATCAACAACGCCGACGCAGATCTTCTACATTGGCCGAGTGTGACTACAACATATTTGAACGATTTGTTGCGCGCGAGAAAGACCGTCGGCGATCCGGCGATCCGGCGATCTGGCGATCCGACGGGATGGCAGGTGTTAGCGCGCCAAATCGGCGACATGAATATACCCATGGAGTGCAGTGGTGGCAGCAACCACACGATCGCTCGGTAGAGCACGACGAAAGCTGCAATGGACACCCCTCGCGGATGGACCCGCTTAGCCTACCCACGCCACCATCGGAAGGACGAAAGACGTCGAAATGTCTTCAAAGGAGGCGCACTATCACGAGTCGACAGCATAATGGTCGATCCACGGGACAGTCGGCATGGTCTCTTTGCTGCTATCGCTTTCGCCGGACGTCACACGACTATCTGATTCCTCGAGCATGGTTCGGCACCGTATAGCTGCAGGGAGTTTATTTCGATCCCGCCAATGTGGGTAGTTACGGGAAATCGAGTGTGAGCCACGCCACCTTCTGACCTATCGTGCGTGTACCGAGGTAGCTCGTCGAACAATGGCTATTGGAACAGAATGCCTATGCCCTACACAAACCGGTGAGAGTCTGTTTCAGGCGGCGACGTGTTTTCGTCGGAGGACGGAATCAACAATGACAGGCCGATCTCGTCTACGTGGCCAGTCTGAAAAGAGACAACGACGGTACGACGTCGAAGTCGCCCGATGCGTTCCGCTGAAGACCAAGTCTGCGACGTCTGTGGTGAAGACGCTGGACGGACTGTTCACCGGGTATTACTATAACGTGATCCAATGGTGGCGCGCCATCAACATGGCACAGTTGAAAATGTCGACGGGTAAGGTCAAGGCGAAACTGAGCTACAGCGACATCTCTCACAAGGTGACCTTGCCCATGACACCCACAACCGAGTTTAGCATATCCCTAGGGAGTTCCATGGAGACCGTACTAGGTTTCCATACGACGGTGATCACCAGTACCGACACAAAGTCCACACGCACCCACGTTCCCCTCCCATGCGTGAAAACAACATCAGACCGACGTGGACCACCGACTCCGATACACCAGACAGTGTTGGTGGTGGTGAGTACGCCTACAAAAAAGAGGCCGCCTCCTTGGTGGACATGCATTAAGGATTCACCATCATGTACGTCTACTCGGACTACAAGGACGTCAACTTTGTTGCGGAGCGTTGCGGTTATCGGGCGGAACGGGTTCACCGTGTCCAAGAGTTTCGATAACGTCCGATACGTCCCTCTCTTGTGTAAAGAGACGGGACGATATACATCGATATAAGAGACGACACCGGACGACGCGTGCTATCCGAGGTCGGTAAGGTGACGGTGACACTTCATGTCCGACGGCGACGGACGGCACTGTTGTAAAGCTGAATTACAACGACTACTACACTCGTCAAGCAGGAGGTGCGCTTCCCTGTGTCGTGGGTGCCCGATACCAACGAGGACAAGGACTAGGATATATATTCGGTTTATTGCGTAGCGTCATGCCGCTCGTCAAGAGAGGCGCCGTGGCGTTGGGAAAGAGAGCGGTATCGACCGGCGCGCGCATAGCCGATGACGTCTTGTCGGGATAGAACATAAGAACTGCTGCCAAACGTCGCGTCACCGCTGCCGGTAGGGACATGTTGAGCGATCTCTTGATCCCTGGCGTGCAACCGCGTAAGTGCATAAGACGCGCACCCGCCACGAAACGAGTCAGTACAGCCGGGAGACTTACGAAAACACGCACGTCGCGGAAGCGTGAGCCCGACATATTCGACGATGGCTTTCGTGCATAAACAATCGTGTGAGGGGGTCAAGAGCGAGCTCGATCTCTTCACCGTGCCTCCGACTCAGACTTGCATGATCGATAGTCACATGGTACAACATCAACCCATGTCCTCGCCCAACTCGGGCGGACCGATTGAATTCGTTATACCTGGATCGGAAGACGATTACCTGGATCTCGCTAGCACGATGCCACACGTTAAAACGAAGGTGACCCGTGCCAACGGAGCCGACCTCGACGCCGCCGATGCCGTCAGTCCCGTGAATAACTGGCTCCATTCACTGTTCAGTCAGGTCGACGTCTACCTGAACGGAACGCTCGTGAGTCCCACGACCAACACGTACCCGTTCCGCGCCTACATAGAGACGCTGCTGAGTTACGGAGACGATGCCAAGGAGACGCAACTGACGAGTCAGATGTGGCACAAGGACACGGGCAATCGCATGGAAGCCGTTGAAATAGCCGCCGGAGATGCAGCCAATGCAGGTTTCGTGACGTGACGCGACGCAACAAGATCGCTCGAAGTCGCGTGGTCGACATGATGGATCGTCTCCACGTGGACCTGTTCCTCCAGGATAAATTCCTCTTAAGCGGCGTAGAGGTCAAGATACGTCTGGTGCGCCAACCCCGACTACAAGATAAAGATAGTTAACGCCACACTGTTCGTCAAGAAGGCCACAATGAATCCGGGTGTGCAGATGGCTCACATCAAAGCCCTCTTAAAAATCATGGCCAAATATCCGATGCGACCCGTCGACTACAAGGTCTACTCCATTCCCACGGGTACCCGCTCGCACAACCACGAGAATCTCTTCCTTGGCACTCTTCCAAAACGTCTCGTGCTGTGCTGCATCGATAATGACGCCTACAACGGAACCTACACAAAAAATCCGTTCCCCGCCAAAAACAACCACATCAACTTCCTCGCCGTGTACGTGGACGGACGACAAATACCCTCCAAACCTTTCCAGCCCAATTTCGACGACGACCTCTTCGTCAGGTGCTACCACAACCTGTTCACCTGGAGAGGTAAGATGTGGAAGGACGAAGGGAACGGCTTGTCTCGCGCCGACTTCCGATACGGCTACACCTTCGGCTTGGATCTCACTCCACATGCGTGCGACGACTGCTGCTTTCATCTTGTACAATAGGGCAACCTGCGTGTTACAGTTTTGCCGTCGGCCGTCGCAAATGTAAATTTTCGTGTGTTTGTGGGTTCCGAGTTCGTATTTTCGTTTTACACTGGTGAGTTCCGATAAATATGGCGACCGCTGTGTTTACACAAATTGAATAAACACTTATAATGTATTCATTGTGCTTAATTAACGTAGATTCCGTAACATCTTATTCAATTTGTATTTTGTACATTCGCCGCTTGAAGGTCTGTTACGCTGGCTTGTCATTGTGGGTGGAAATTCACCGCTAGCCTTCGTTTTCCACTCTCAAGCTTATCGACGCCGAGCGTTCAGCGATTTCCGATGTATGGTGCGCCGTCATCGCCATAATTACCGACACCGAAATTCACCACAATCATGTCGGATCACGGTGAAATAGAGACTGTTCCTAAGACTTTGAATAAAGCTAAGAGCGACCGTGCCAGTACCAAACGCAAAATTACGAATTTCACCAAGGAAGGTGATTCGTTATTGAAAGCTGATGAGGGACTTCCAAGTACTGAATTTCGACATCTCGCTGAACGTATTCGAAACGAGTTGGATGTTCTACACGTCGACAACGAACATTTTATCACCTTGAAATGCAGTGCGTTAGTGTTAGATGATGAAGCTACTGATGAGAAAAGGGACTTTGAATAAGAAGTAATTGCAGAAATTGAAAGCAACTACCTTGATGAAGTTAGAGACAGAGCCATACTTATGATCCATGAACTCATCAAGAAAGCTGAAAGTGTTCTACGCCGAGACTTACCATCGATACCACTTTTACCAGCGCCGCTCGCACCAGCAACGACAGCCCAAATGCAAAAGCTCAAGTTTCCAACATTTTCTGGAGACATCCGTGACTACAAGCGGTTCAAAGAACTCTTCATTCATTTCACTAAACATCTAGACCAAACCGAATGTCTGTATCAGCTAGTCAAATCCATGCAACGTCCCGTCGAGAGGAAGAAAATCAAGCCGTGTACCAACATCAACAGAGCTTGGGAAATTCTTGATGAAACCTATGGGGATGACGACCGCCTCGTCGATACTCTTCTACATGATCTTGAGGACTTGAACTCGTACGCTACAAAAGGAAAAGTCAATCTCGCTGAAATGGAAAAGTTCACTGAAGCCATCCAGAACTTTATCACTCAAGTAGAAGGCATTCATATGACGCAAGACTTAAACGGTCGACTATTGGTCACACAAATCCGCCGAAAGTTATCGGAGGAACACTGCCTGTTATTTCTACAAAGAGTTGCTGATGGAAAGTCGGAAGACTCAGTCTATGGTTTAGCCAAATGGTTGAACTCCCACCTCATTCTTCTCAAGAAGACAAAGTGTCCTCTGGAGCTAGAGGAAGAAAAGGTTATGGCGTGAAATCTCACTTTGTGAATACTCGGAAGGAATATAACACCATGTCTATACCGAAGTGCCCGATTCATCCTCAAATCTCGAATAACTTCTTGAAAGGCTGCTACAAGTTTCGCAATCTCCCACAAGCCGAGAACATTGACTTGATGAACACTCATGGAATATGTCACCGATGTGGACGTAACAACTGTGTCGCTTGAAAACATCCATTCAACTATGATGACTGTCAATTCATTGCGAACTGTCAGATTCCGACTTGTGGTATGAACACTCACTTTTCATCGATTTGCCCACGTGTGTATGGTCTAGACGGTTACAACCACTTCGATAGGAAATCTATCAGTGCCAATGCCTTGAATGCTGATGCTGAAAACTTCCATCCTTCGAAATCTCAGCCGATCTACAGAAACTCAAATCCTATGGTTGAATCCAGCAGTTCAGGCAAGGAACGTGTCACGTGTGCTCTGCCAACCGTCATGGGATATATACGTTTTGGTGCAAAGAAGACCAAGGTCCGGATACTCCTCGACACCGGAAGTCAGATATCGTTGATACGTGAAGGAATCATCCCTCAGTCAGACACTTGTCACATGCAAGATTTCAACCTTACAAGGGTTGGAGGTATTACTGTGAACCACACACTTCGTGTCGTTGAATGTACCCTAGAAAGTCTAGATGGAACATTTAACAGAGAAGTCCGACTTACCGAGATGAAGAGACCATGTGGTGATGCTCAGATTGTCACCAATTCACAACTCCGTCGCTATCCTCATCTTGAGGACATCGATATCGTTGACGCTTACGATGAGAAAATTGATGTCTTGCTTGTTGGAAGTTTGGACCTCCTGGTGGTCCGCATCATCAAGGTCTAGTAGAGCGCATGGTACAAGAAGTGAAGAAGTCCATGAAGCACTTAGTACAAACCGACAAACTAACCTTCATTGAGTGGGAGACTGTTTTTTCGCAAATCGCCGGTCACCTAAACAGTCGTCCTATCACTGCCTCGTCGTCGTCGCCTCTCGATGAACCGCCTATCACGCCCAACCACTTTCTCATTGGTAGGGGCGATCTTCCAAGTCCTCAAGTACCATGTGAGGAATATGTCGGCAACACACGAATACGACGCGAACTTTGCACCTCAATGGTTGAAGGATTCTGGCGCCGTTGGATGATGAACATTCACAGGCTCTCCCCTCGGAAGAAATGGTCCAATACTTGCGACAGCCTTACTGAGAGAGACGTCGTTCTTGTCGTGGATGAGAACGCCAAGCGTGGTCTGTGGAAGATGGCCGAAGTCGTCAAGACGTACGTCGGGAATGATGACCTCGTGAGGGTCGTCGAGGTCAAGTTTGCAGATGGCCATCTATTGAAGCGACCGGTGACCAAGCTGGTTCTCCTGATGAAGAGGAATGAGAGACTTGACATTCAGTGACATTTGTGACATTAATGATATTCAGTGACTTTTGTTTGTTCGACATCCCTGTCGAGTTGGTGTCCCCTGGGATGTTACAGTGTTGCCGTCGGCCGTCGCAAATGTTAATTTTCGGGTGTGTTTGTGGGTTCCAAGTTCGTATTTTCGTTTTACACTGGTGATTTCCTGTAAATATGGCGACCGCTGTGTTTATACAAATTGAATAAACACTTCTAATTTATTAATTGTGTTTAATTAACGTAGATTCCGTAACACTGCGCATCGAGATTCATTTCCGCGATGCACTGACGACCACTGTGAAAGTCGTCGCCTATGTCCAGTTCGAGATCGTGCTGCAGATCGACAAGAGTCGCAACGTCATCTACGACTTCTGATGGAGACCCTGCAGATAGTCCGCCTACTCGCCCTGGATCCACACGCCGAGGCCATCGTTTGCGCAATGGAAGCTAAACACAAACTGCTCGCGACGACGATAGATGCTTTCACGGCCGCCTTCGTATGCAATACGCACAGCACCAAGAAACCGGGTGAACAATGGATAGCGCTGTACCTGGACGACAAAGGTCACGGTGAATACTTCTGCTCGTACGGCTTGGCGCCACGGCACGTCGAGTTCCGCCGATTCATGAATAAACATTGTGTAGAATGGACTCATAATTCCAAGAGACTTCAGAGTCCCGTGTCTAACGTTTGCGGACAATACTGTGTTGCTTATCTCATCTTTCGCTGTCGCGCACTTCCTATGAAGGAATTTGTAAAGGGTTTCGGCACTGATCTGGTAGTAAACGATTGTCGTGTATTTGATTGGCTTAAATAATTGAAATAATATGTGTGTTTCGGTGCTATGTTTACTACTGTTTCGCTATCGATAACTAGATCATCATAGGACCGACGACGTTGTTGACATATCGTGCATGTACCGTGTTACATTAACGGGCAGGTATCATCATCATCATTATCGTTCGAGCCTGGCACGGTGGTCAGACATCCGTAAGCTCACGACCTCTGCCGCGGTGTTCAGCCACCCGTAAGTCGTACCATCGTACGAGCCACTGGCGTGGTCGTACTGACCTGTAAGCTCACGACTGCTGGCGTGGTGTTCAGTCACCCGCAAGTCATGTCACATCGTCCTCTTTTCCTCAATTAATAAAATATGGTTTATGCATGATATCACACACGCATACATTTGTTAATTATCATACGCTTGTATCTTTAGTCAATAAAATTCGTGTGCACTCGTACACTTTCGTGTTTCGTTCGTTCTTTCAAACACGCGCATTCATACACACACACCTCTCTAAGTGAATATCTCATTACCTCTAATTACTCCCTAATTATCGCTGCATAACCTTCATATGTCATCTTCCCACAGGAGGCACAACATCCACAACATTCCACCAGGTGGCAATACTTCCACTTCTTTCCGTCAGGTGGCAGGTCACGTGATCACCATGACAGCCGCCATCTTATAATTTGTCCATGGGTGCTCCTGTTCCCTCCTCGGCGGCTGATCCAGAGAGCCTAAAGTACTACTCAAATTATTTCTAAACTTTATCGACATAATAATGGCCTTGGTAATCCAAGGAGTTTTCTTGTGTTTATATTTGTTAAATTTAATTGCTTTAAGACAGGTAGACATTTATCCATAGCTGCAGTAACAATTTAATCGAGGATGAAGTTTATCATAAATATTTGTGTTTATTATTTCAATTTTAAATTCATTGAGTGAGTCAGTATTTTGTTGTTTTACTCGTATAAATCTTGGTATCGCGCTAGTGGTTTCGACATAGCCCAGACTTAGAAAGATTTATAAATGTGCTCACTAAAATACCAGCTGAGGATTTGAAGAATCCTTTTGACAAATTGCATAACAATAATTATCAATGAGTGTTCCATGATATTCTGAAAGTCATGTTGGCATGGTAATTTTAGGGAAGAAACCATGTGAAACGATTATATCAACATTGTCACATATTATGGGTTTTTCGCTAATTTTAAACAAATCAATATTGTAATCTCCTGCAATTATTATATCACTTTTCGATTTTTGTAAATCAACAAAATTTGATGCAAATTCCTGTATAAATATACGGTAGATTTTAATTATATCAAGGTGGTCGATATGTATTTCCAAGAATGTTTTTCTTTCTTCATGGCACAACATGTTATTTCAATAAATTGACATTCCCAGGTGTCTGCGTTAGCATGGGTATTTATAGGTTTGTAATTGTACTTGTTGCTGAGGTAGATTGCCAAGCCGGCATGTGCACTACAGATGTTGCCTTGGCATATTAATGTATATTCATCTATTTGAAATAAAGAAGTGTCAGCCTCTTCACCGAGCCTTGTTTCATGTAAACAGAAAGCACTAATCTCACAGCCACTACTTCTGAATATCTCTAGCTTCTTTATTTTAATTTCGTAAATTTTTGCATTTAGATTCTGATAGTTCAGGGTTAGCACGAAAAATTTGCTTTGCTTGCTCGTTAATTGGTTTATTAAATTATCATCGTCAATGTTTGGTGGATTTGCGCTAAGAATTAATTGTTATCAATCATATTGGAATTGAATAAACACTAATGCTTTATCATTATAAATAAGGACTAGTCGTTGTGAAAGAGCTGCACAGGCTATACCCTGAGCATAATAAAAATACACTTTGTTAAAGAGAATTTTACGAATATTCCGCATGCATGTCCTTAATGCATCAGCACGAAATATGTGAAAATAAATTACAGCATAGGTACTGCCACAACATGAACGTAGAGTGAGAATAACGTAAGTATATTGAACAAAACGATTATTGTGTAAACACTAAGCTTTGGGGAAATACTATATATTATGCACGGTCCCAGAAATATAAATGCGAAAATGACTAACACTCTACATAACTCCAAGAAAATGTATAAACATTGCCAAAATGAAAACAACGTGAATATTGGCTATAGAAATGTTTTCTCTGCAGTAATCTACCAGATCTAAGGCGACTTGAGAGTCGTGATCGTCGAGCAAAAACAGGATAGGCTTTTCTTTCGACCGAAACAAAATTAATTAATACTAAGAAGTTGTTCTTGGTCATCAATCCAGACGGACGCGCAGCCTCTATACAGCCATCTCTAATAAAATGGTCCGTAAAGTTAACACGGGGGAACACAAACATTGGTGGGATTGCGTTGCCACTGGCGCTGACTGCCACAGTCAAAGTTACCAGGGTCCCCTCTCGGCAGATGTAATAGCCCCAATCTGTTTTGAGCCTTTTCCGGCAACAATACGACTTGGACGTTGTACTGTGGTGTTGCCTGTCTTATCTACATTGTAAATGTCATGACATTGGAAACTATATCTATCCATTACATGAAACTGGTGGCTCTGCCAAGACTTGTTGCTTCCGGAGTACGCAAGGAAAGGGTAGTATTTCTTTTAAGGAAATTAGACAACCAGTCTGGACCTGCCATTTCCGTGTCAGTCCAATTTTGTGGGACGTTCATATTGTTGCTGACTACAAACTGGTAGGCAAACTGTCTTAGTTCTTTGGGTGTCAGTCCATAGTAGATCTTTGATGCTTTTAGTACATAATCTACCAGACGCTTCTCCTGGACAGGGCTGATCACTAGTCTAGGTTGCTGTATCATGTGTCGGTGCATTCGTCAGCTCTTCGTTTCTTGCAGTAGTGGTGCAGGGTCATAACATTTATTTGGAAAACAGAAGATATAATCATAAGGGCCTACTTTTAACTCATGTTAGTCTAGACGACAACATTAGGCCTACCGGGCGTAATTTTTATGATAATCCATTGGGAAGGGGTTAGCCTAATTTCCTTCAATATTGACTTTAATAACTTTCTTGTAGAACAAGTTGGCCTTTAAGCTCTAAAGTAAATACATGTATCACTCTGACAAAGGCACAGTTACATGAGCCAAGCTTTCATGCTGTTTGATTACTCGTTTAGATGACCTCTCCAGAATTTGATGTCGAAAAATTAGGTCAATAGGCCAAATGTTCCGGAAATAAAACCAATTCAGAAACTAACGATTTAACTCTGCCGGGGTTCGAGTTTAAGAAACTTAACCGATCGCTGAAACGGGTCGGTGGTCTGGGTGTTCTGCACAGAAGTTCGCTGAAATCGGTTGTGTGTAGACCTGTCGTGACACCGATCAACTTGGAGCTTTTACAACTGTCGTGTAACAAGCCATCGTACTACTTTGAATTGATATACAGGCCATCATCTTCCAATATATCCGGCTTTCTGGACGAATTCGAAGATCTAGTAACATCACTTACGATCATTCCAGGGCGATTGTTGATATTGGGCGATTTCAATTTTCATTTCAACGACGCATTATCGCTGAGAATAAGTCGAATAACGAACATTCTGGCTTTGACAGGACTCGTCCAGCATGTGACTGGTCCTACGCACCGTTCCAGCCACATGCTGGATGCCGTTATCTCCCGGAAAGAAGACACCATCCTCACATCTCCCGCTACTGTCCTACCTAATACGTTTTCGGATTACCACACAATAACATTTTCTATTGAAGGAGACGCGCCACGCCTACCAACCAACAAGTGGCGAGGGCGTGACTACCGTCATGTAGACCTGGATATCTTCAACACTTACCTTCACGCCGCACTAACCTCACACGATGACAATAACAGCGATAGCGTCGACGATCTCCTACAACAGTATCAACATTCCGTCTCTGTCACATTCGACATTCATGCTCCAGTTGTGTCGCGAACTCGACGATAAAAAAAGCCAGCCATGGTTTGATGACGAAACCTTGGGTTTAAGGCGTAAGCGACGAGCACTTGAGAGAAAATGGCGCCTAACCGGACTCGAAATCGAGAAGCAAATCTACTTGTCGTAAATAAACAACGTTAAGCATCATGTCCGAAACGCGAAAATCGCCTACTACGGTGCAGCACTGAACAACGCTTGACGCAAAAACAACATTCCAAGTGTTACATTCACTAACTAAATGCAGTGACCGGAAATTACCTGATCGCGAGAACGATGAATCAATGTGTCATGCCTTTGCCGAATTCTTTAAAGAAAATATAAAAAAAGTCGTCGATGTTACGCGTGCAAAAGTGACAACAAAATCTATCGTGATGCCACTCCTGCCTGCTGTTCTACCTGCATTGCAAGGTCTAAACAATCTCTGTTCAACTGACGCTGAAGAGAAATGCTGTCCATTTGATGTGCTACCTACATGGCTACTTAAAACTACATTAACCGTTACGCTACCCACACTCGTCAACATTGTAAATGCGTCACTAAACACAGGAGTGTTTCCTGGTGAACTGAAAACTGCCCTAGTGACACCGTTACTGAAGAAAGCCTCACTTGACCAGAACGAACTGGAGAACTATCGCCCCATCTCCAACCTCGCTTTCATAGGAAAGTTGATCGAGCAAGTCGTCCTCAAAAGCCCGAATCTGCACATGGCAACGGATAAGCTGCATAATGAAATGCAATCGGTTTATAGACAACATCATTCTACAGAAACAGCTTTGATGAAAGTACAACACGACATCGTGCGTCGCCAAGATTATAGCCTGGATGCTGATGCATCAACTTAAACTCAACAATTACAAAACTATGTTTATCGTGCTGCAGTCACCGCACAATCTACGTGTTTATGGCAGCCCCAGCTTGGAACTACCTGGACTTACCTTGCAATCAACAGATGCAGCGAGAAATCTAGGCTGCTACTTCGACCGACACATGCAGTTAGACCGCCTCGTCTCCATATACTGTTCTTCGGCCTACTACCATCTACGCCAGATCGGCAGAATTCGTCACCTGATAACGCGAGACGCGTGCCATGCAGCAGTACGCTGTCTTGTGCTAAGTCGCCTCGACTATTGCAATGCTCTACTCGGTGGATTGAACAATGGACAGACCAACCGACTTCAACGAGCACAGAACTCAGCCGCTCACCTCATCAACCGCGTCAGACGGCGAGATCACATCACACCAATTCTGCAATCACTGCATTGGCTGCCGATCAGAATGAGAACCACCTTCAAGATATGTATTTACATATTTAAGATCCTGCATGGCTTAGCCCCGAACTACCTCAACTTTGCGATAGATCGCAACGCGCCCACACGTGCATTGCGATCGGCGAATGACGCAACGCTTCTCGCGGTGGCGGTGTCTAGGAGAACTATCGGACGGGGCAGATTTGCAGTGACAGGCCCACGTATGTGGAATAGCTTGCCAAAGTATGTGCGATCGGTTGGAACATTGGCGGCTATCCGGAAACAACTTAAAACCCATCTATTTCGCCTGCACTACATGCCTTGATGCAAGCACTGCTGCCACACCTACATGACACTGGTTTCTATTTTATAGTATTGATTGGTTTTTAATTTCATTGTTTGAAATTGTATTTTTTATACCCTAATTTATATATATATATATATATATGTATATTTATCTTAGTTCATTTACTTAATTAATTTATATTTTAGCATTTAAACACGTCATTTTAATATGTGAAGCGCTTTGATTAGTATTTACTTACTTAAACAGCGCTATATTAAAAAAACTGAATTATTATTATTATAAGATTAGCACATTACTTTCAAATCATCAGGTCAAATTTATTGAACTATGATATACATAGATGCTAGTAAAAAAGATGTGAAGACGGAAATACTTACTTTTGGGGTCCAAAGTCGTATTTGCCGGGAGTGGATTCGATTCGGCCCGCTTATCATGCTTCATGGGTCATAGTGAGGTAATCACGTGTTGTGAACCCTGGCTTCATCTATCGACCAGTGTGTTAATTAATGCCACTGAATCAACCTACCCCTGTTTAAACTAGCCCCGGTCTCCCATACTGTTGAACATTATTCACGGTGCGAAGGGGATAATGTAGGAGAGTTTTCACGATGTCTAGGTGGGTGCCATTATAGATTGTTAGCGGTGCCGAGGGTGTATTACTGGTAATAATAATAAGAATACTTATATAGCGCCATAAATCTAGATAAATCCATTCAGAAGCGCTTCGAGTACTTCATTATATATGCAGAACATTAATAAATTATGTAAAATTAATGATATTACATTAATTAAAATAAATGACAATATATTTATAGTGTTTTAAACGTCACAAGGCAACGGGTTGTCTTCATCTCGCTTGGAAGTGAATTCCACAGTTGTGGAGCAGTTGCCAAGAAAGTTCTGTCGCCGTAACGGCTGCGAGATGGTGGCACGTACAAGTCATTGTTTGTAGTTGAACGCTACAGTAGCTCGAGTAGCTCGAGTAGCTCGAGTAGCTCGAGTAGCTCGAGTAGCTCGAGTAGCTCGAGTAGCTCGAGTAGCTCGAGTAGCTCGAGTAGCTCGAGTAGCTCCTTGTCCATGGAGTAGGTCGGTGATGTCAGCTGGTGCCAGTCCGTGTTGAGCACGAAACGTCAGTAGCAGAATTGCGTAATGAATGCGTTGTTTCACGGGAAGCCAGGGCAGTTGCTCGAGTACAGGTGTGATATGGTCTCACCCAGTGATATTCAACGTCAATTCATTAATTTGTGTTAAACGTGATGATATAAATCAAGCAAAACTACTTCCTTCCAAGTGGAATAAGTTCCACCCAAGTGAAACGTCTTTCAACCGCGTTGGTGGAGTGCGCCTGTGGCACCTCCCAGCCAACGAGCCTGCTAAAAAAGAAAAATACTGCTTGTAAATTAAAATTTTATCAAACTAAAAATCACACACAGGCACATACACGCACATGCACACACACACACACAGTTCGGACAAAGAAGCTGTATAAAATACAGAAAAGAAACACGCGTCTCTTTTCCCCTGTTGCTGCGTTGTGGTGGCAGGAACCACGGCGACACACGGTGACGTCAAGAAACGTCCGCGTAGTTTAGGCATTTTCTGACATCATCTTGAAAAGATGGCTAGCCGTTGATTTTTGGGCGGTGTAACGTTCTCCAGCCTGGGATTGCACGTTTCCAACAAACGTCGGGGGAGGGGTGGGGGCAGTGGTGTGAATTTGTTTGTGGTGTTGGGGGGGTACTGTTGGAGATTTATCGCGGTGTTCAAGGGAGTTAGTGTTGGAGATTTATCGCGATGTTCAGGGGAGTTAGTGTTGGAGATTTGTCACGGTTCGAGAGGAGTGCTGTTCAAAATGTTTCGGTGCGGGGTACATTTGAAAAATTATGACGTTGTCTTTCAACGTTTTACCGTAGCATCAATTCATTTTTGTTTTACGCAATGATATAACATTATCGACCGGTTCACTGCGGTGGGTCACATTTACAAACTGTAAATCCTTCAGTTACACTAGACAACTTTGTATTACCTATTGTCAATATAACTGTTCTTAGTTCACACGACAATAGTGTTTGTTATGGCGATTTATAATACTAAAACAAAATTAGAAAGAGCTTCAACTGCGACGATAATTTGACGCGCATTGTATAAATGTGTCTACAGCGTCCTTCCAAACACATTGTCATACTCCATGATATATATGATACGTCAAAAACAAGTCTTCAATATCTCACATAGTTGCCCCACATCGTCGATCAATATATAAATAGGTATCCCTACGTTCACCCCATCTGACACTAATCCACACATACATCACGTACTCTCCTACTTTCACCCCATATGATACTAATCCACACATGCATCACGTACTCTCCTACTTTCACCTCATATTACACTAATCTACCACTCATACATCACGTACGCTCCTACTTTCACCCCATATGACACTAATCTACCACACATACATCACGTACGCTCCTACTTTCACCCCATATGACACTAATCTATCACACATACATCACGTACGCTCCTACTTTCACCCCATATGACACTAATCTATCACTCATACATCACGTACGCTCCTACTTTCACCCCATATTACACTAATCTATCACTCATACATGACGTACGCTCCTACTTTCACCCCATATTACACTAATCTACCACATATACATCACGTACGCTCCTACTTTTACCCCATATGACACTAATCTACCACTCATGCGTCACGCACGCTCCTACTTTCACCCCATATTACACTAATCTACCACACATACATCAAGTACGCTCCTACTTTCAACCCGTATGACACTAATCTACCACACATACATCACGTACGCTCCTATTTTCAACCCGTATGACACTAATCTACCACACATATATCACGTACGCTCCTACTTTCACCCCATATGACACTAATCTACCACACATACATCTCGTACGTTCCTACTTTCACCCCATATGACACTAATCTACCACACATATATCACGTATGCTCCTACTTTCACCCCATATGACACTAATCTACCACACATATATCACGTACGCTCCTACTTTCACGCCATATGACACTAATCTACCACATACATATCACGTACGCTCCTACTTTCACCCCATATGACACTAATCTACCACACATATATCACGTACGTTCCTACTTTCACCCCATATGACACTAATCTACCACACATATATCACTTACGCTCCTACTTTCACCCCATATGACACTAATCTACCACACATACATCACGTACGTTCCTACTTTCACCCCATATGACACTAATCTACCACACATATCACGTACGCTCCTACTTTCACCCCATATGACACTAATCTACCACACATACATCACGTACGCTCCTACTTTCAACCCATATGACACTAATCTACCACACATATATCACGTACGCTCCTACTTTCACCCCATACGACACTAATCTACCACACATACATCACGTACGTTCCTACTTTCACCCTATATGACATTAATCTACCACACATACATCACGTACGTTCCTACTTTCACGCCATATGACACTAATCTACCACACATATATCACGTACGTTCCTACTTTCACCCCATATGACACTAATCTACCACACATACATCACGTACGTTCCTACTTTCGCCCCATATGACACTAATCTACCACACATATATCACGTACGCTCCTACTTTCACCCCATATGACATTAATCTACCACACATATATCACATACGCTCCTACTTTCATGTCATATGACACTAATCTACCACACATACATCACGTACGTTCCTACTTTCATCCCATATGACACTAATCTACCACACATATATCACGTACGTTCCTACTTTCACCCCATATGACACTAAACTACCACACAGACATCACGTACGTTCCTACTTTCGCCCCATATGACACTAATCTACCACACATATATCACGTACGTTCCTACTTTCACCCCATATGACACTAATCTACCACACATATATCACGTACGCTCCTACTTTCACGCCATATGACACTAATCTACCACACATACATCACGTACGTTCCTACTTTCACCCCATATGACACTAATCTACCACACATACATCACGTACGCTCCTACTTTCATGCCATATGACACTAATCTACCACACATATATCACGTACGTTCCTACTTTCACTCTGTATGACACTAATCTTACCTCACATACATCACGTACACATACGCACGCACACTCAGATTATGAAATTCAAAATGTAATATTAAAATCCAATCGAATATTACAACGTTTTCTCTCAATTAACACACATTGGCTCAGTGGCTGCTTATACTAGTATAAACGTCATTGTTTTCATAATCGTCACGTCATGAGTGACAACTTTCTCAGTCAGATGCCTCTTGACCAGCCTCGTGCAATAGCTGATATCACATGTTTGAACTATCAACTCCGTATGTCGTAACTGGATGAAAATTCTGACTTAAGATTTTTGAAGTAGTTCCACGAACACTCTTGTCGGTTTTTAAGTAGCTGCACCTAAGTTAAAACAAGCCTAGGTCGGCGCAAACGACAATTCATGAAACCCTTCGATAAAAGACAAACAAGACCAGTTAATATTCATACATGCGAATTTTACTGTTTTACACAACATTTACAAGAATATTGTTTTGTTTTGGGACATTAATATTCTGAGTAATTGCCAAATCGTGTTTTTTCTCAAAATATTAAGCAGTGAACAATCGAACCCGACTGTAGTTGTGTATATGTACTATATGTAATCTACTTATAATAATCGAGCTTGCGTGTATATGTGTTTGTATGTGTGCATGCGTGCGTGCGTGCGTGCGTGTATGTCTGTGCGTGTGTGTGTATGTGTATGTGTGTGTGTGTGTGTGTGTGTGTGTGTGTGTGTGTGTGTGTGTGTGTGTGTGTGTGTGTGTGTGTGTGTGTGTGTGTGTGTGTGTGTGTGTGTGTGTGTGTGTGTGTGTGTGTGTGTGTGTGTGTGTGTGTGTGTGTGTGTGTGTGTGTGTGTGTGTGTGTGTGTGTGTGTGTGTGTGTGTCCATGCGTGTGCGCCTGTGTGCAAGTGTGCAAGTGTGCATGTGTGCATGTGTGCATGTGTGCATATGTGCATGTGTGCATGTGTGCATGTGTGCATGTGTGCATGTGTGCATGTGTGCATGTGTGCATGTGTGCATGTGTGCATGTGTGCATGTGTGCATGTGTGCATGTGTGCATGTGTGCATGTAAACATTTCCAAAATATCCATGTATGTCAAGATTCGCACCTTATGTGGGATAAATAGAACGCAACATGTGGGCGTAATACGTAGAACGTCACCTGACGATCGCAGGAACTACTCGCGCGTAGCAAATACTTTGGGAAAACGGCCTCTGCATCATGGACTTGGCAACATGAAGTAGACGCTGACACAATAATGCTTATGTCTACCATCATGCCAGTAGCATAGCAATACGAATATTATTTGACAATTCTACACTACCACGACTAGGGCCTATCGATGGACATGAACTTCACATTATTTCCGACCTTCATAATTGTGAACAAACAAAGAGCGCGCTTTATGGTGTTTATTTAACGATGCTGTGTGTTTTATAACATTTGGTAAATGTTACTGTCATGACTGTCAACTACCAAGGCATCCCGTCTTGGGCATTTTGCTAGTACTACTAGTAATGATACTATTACAAGTAGTACGACTATTACTACGACTACGACTACGACTACTACAACTACAACTACAACTACAACTACAAAAACAACTATTACTACTACTACTACTACCACTGCCACTACCACTAGTACTACTACTACTACTACTACTTCTACTACCACTAGTACTACTACTACTACTACTACTACTACTTCTACTACCACTAGTACTACTACTACTACTACTACTACTACTTCTACTACCACTAGTACTACTACTACTACTACTACTACTACTACTTCTACTACCACTAGTACTACTACTACTACTACTACTTCTACTACCACTAGTACTACTACTACTACTACTACTACTACTACTACTTCTACTACCACTAGTACTACTACTACTACTACTACTACTACTTCTACTACCACTAGTACTACTACTACTACTACTACTACTACTACTTCTACTACCACTAGTACTACTACTACTACTACTACTACTACTACTTCTACTACCACTAGTACTACTACTACTACTACTACTACTACTTCTACTACCACTAGTACTACTACTACTACTACTACTACTACTTCTACTACCACTAGTACTACTACTACTACTACTACTACTACTTCTACTACCACTAGTACTACTACTACTACTACTACTACTACTTCTACTACCACTAGTACTACTACTACTACTACTACTACTACTACTACTACTACTACTACTACCACTACTACTACTCCTACTACTACTACTACTACTACTACTACTACTACTACTACTACTACTACTACTACTAATACCACTACTACCACTGTCACTGCTACTGCCACTAGCACTATCAGTACCACTGCCACTGCCATTAACACAACCACTACCACTACCCCTGCCACTACCCCTGCCACTACCCCTGCCACTGCCACTACCACTGCCACTACCACTGCCACTGCCACTGCCACTGCCACTGCCACTACTACTCCTACTACTACTACTACTACTATTACTACTACTACTACTACTACTACTACTACTACTACTACTACTACTACTACTACTACTACTACTACTACTACTACTACTACTGGAACTACGCGCGATTGAGAACACTAGACAGTTTGGAAAATTATTGAAGACATTTCTGTTCTCAAACTAATATAACCAGACATCATTTAACCTTTGCTTTATTCATGCATATAGTTTTAATACATTTTTAGTCTTATTTATCTCAGAATCACATTTTAGTATCTAATCAAATTATTTAATGTAAATTAGGCTTTTATTTTATTTATTTTGTATTTATTTATATATATATTTTTATTATATATATATTTTTTCCAGTAGGTTCAGCTGTTCAGCACTTTTGCTAATCGTTTATTTTATCATTGCATTTACCCGTAATTTTACTATACTTATACTTATATATATATGCATACACTATATACTAGGATATTGTTTGCTAATTTAATTTATTTTCTTATTTATTCTCTTAAAAGTGTTTTTATGCTTCTTAGATTATTGGCAATTTGTAAACACCCGTGAACGGGGGTCATTAGTCCCGGATTTGATGGTGTATAACTAAAGTTTATTATTATTATTATTACTACTACCACTACTACTACTACTACTACTACCACCACCACCACCACCACTACTACTACAACACTGTACTACTACTGCTACCAAGCCCCTTTTTCCAAAATGTTAACTTCCCTCAAATTCCATCTTTAACATGTGAATCCCTAATTGCCCACCTCCTAAAGCTCCTTCGCGTTGTTCAAACATTACCCAGAATGCCAGGGCAGCCAGATTGAAACAGATGTTAACGGGAGAACCGTTATCTATTAACTGATGGTCAATCAATGAATGGGAAGCCTGGCTATGTGTGAAATGGGCATTCACTGGAGGAATGTGCATTAAAAGACCATTGCATCCACTTAGACATGCAGCGGGACTTCAATGTTGTGTGTTGTGTGCTTTCATTTCACTTCTATCTTTAATGATGATTTAACATTTGCTATGTATAAATGTCTCGTTATTCCACAATTGAGGACACCAACTTGAGCAGTGTATCCATGTTTAGTAGGCATATAGCAGAATATGTATATGTCGAAAAACCTTCAAAAAGGCCTGGTTCTTATTCACAAAATAGTTTGCAATACAGTAACAACTCACAATAAAAAGTGTCAACCGGGCTGATTGTGACAGATAAACGTCACAGATAAACCTTGCATGGATGACAGCTTGTAACATTTAGGTAACTGAAATGTTTTTTGAGCCCTTTTGAGATCGAGTATGTGCCTTGTTCATCCGCAATATCCTCCAAACAGTCGCTCAGTGAACCAAATGAAATCGTTGTAGACTGCACTACCCTTTTGACTTTGACTTTAAAGGCGCGATCTGTTGTGTTTGATCGCGTCACATCAATTATTATGTGTTTATATATATTGGAAATGTGTGCTTCTCTAGATGTCCCATTGTTACTTTTCTATTTTAATAAAAAATATCAACTGAAACATAATTTCCTTTCAGTACGAGCACAAATAGGTAAAAAACGACGAATTGACTGGATAACACGTAGAAAGCATCAGTAGTAGAAACAGAAGATCGATTGAATGCAGAATACTGTAAATGTTGCAAGAATCTACCTTCAGACAGAATACACAGGCCTTCAATGGGGTATACGTCTGGTGCGAAGTTCATGTTGGATGACACTTACAACGTGTCCACTTCGTGTGCGTTGTTTCAGCAATCATGACGTGGCTGGACGATGTTCCCCGGTAAGTCGTTTTTTCATCGTAGCGACCGTAGCTGACAATATAAAGACTGGGAATATTTATGTGGCATATATGACGTTTCCAATTGAATCGGTCGTGTGACATTTGACTGGTGATTGCGTGGTGGCAACTACATTATTCAACCTTAGCATGCCCTTAGGAAACACATTTTTGATTGTGAATAAGTGCACTGTACCGATGGAAGTTAGGCGGCCATCTTGTGATATGCAAAACAATAACAGTTTATTTCTAAATACTACATTATTGTGTTATGTTATGAGTATGGCCTGTTGAATCGGTAAAATAGAAACTATGGCGTAATTCGTTGATGCAACATGCACCCTTAATTCAACATTGTATATGCGTCAGTGAGGTTGACAACTGATTTAGTTCTGGAAAAAATATATAGTTCCAACCAATATGTCTTTCTAAACACAATGTATGTTTCATGTAGGCTTAGCTTTTACAATGTTCTCTGTCTAAATCTATCGGTCGTCTTCCCTGAGAATCATTTTCACCAAAACAGTAGAACCTAGGTTCTACGTAAACATCTTAGCTAGTTTTTGCATATTAGTTATTTAATTTTGGTGAAATCCCACACAAAAAAACAATTACATTAATTTTGACCACATCCGGTTACAATTCGGCGAAACAATTGGTGAAATTGGTGAGTTTAATTTGCACTTTCGCCTGTCGCCCGATCTCATGATCAAAGTGAGTTATTTCAATAATGTTAGCATGAATAGAGTCTGTGCATTTTTTCATTATCACAACGACAAAACGCAAAATCTCCCGAATTATCGCCCGCATGCATGCGAACCGTAGTTAGACCAGTGGACGACACATAACAATAAAACGAAGAATGTTTGCGCATCTACTCCGAATACCATGTGAGTGCAGTATGCATTGACCGACTCTCATTATAGTCACGGCTTATGAAATAAGTCAACTGATCAAAGTGTCTGACACGACATTTCAAGGAGACTCTCAAATGTCGGCTTAAGGTAAACATGGCCCTATTGGCGACATGGGCGTCGATTGGTGGGTCTACTCGACAACGGAGGAGAACACACAATGCCTGCCAAGTTTTTTTTCTTTAAATCAAAGATTTTCATCAGCGGTTCAGCGCGCTTCTCGTGTCGCGCTGTGCTGTCGCGCTCTCTATCTGCTTTTGACACTGGAAGACGGGGGGAGGGGGGTACTGTTGAAAATGTTCAGCGGAGATCCGGTAGACTTGCTTGTATTCCGGGAGACCGGGAGATACACCAAAATCCGGGAGACTCCTGGATTTTCCGGGAGCCCTGTCAGGCCCTACAACGCACGATATTTGATCAAAGGTCGGATATTTGAAGAAATATTATGTTATTATAATTATTGTATTTCCATGATTAGTATTATTGTTATTATTATTATTGTTATTATTATTTTAACGACACATGTGACCTGAAGTGGTCTGACTGCACCGTCCGTCGTTGTCTGTTGTTGGCAACGTGTGAAGGAAGAACAGTGGGCCGCACAAAGACACCGCGACAATGAAACTACATTAAATAATTTTAAAGGTGCCAGCTTTAACAAACGTGTTCAAAGTCATACCATGGCTCACTTTGTGCTTACAGAAAAACAGTTCCAGCTATAATTACTCGAGTATGTTTTTAGCACATTTCCCTTAACAAACACCGTTTGTAATAAATAAATTTCATATAGATGCATTGAAGTCCAATCCGTCCGTCCGTCCGTCCGTCCGTCCGTCCGTCCGTCCGTTCGTCCCTCCGTCCGTCCCTCCCTCCCTCCCTCCCTCCCTCCCTCCCTCCCTCCCTCCCTCCCTCCCTCCCTCCCTCCCTCCCTCCCTCCCTCCCTCCCTCCCTCCCTCCCTCCCTCCCTCCCTCCCTCCCTCCCTCCCTCCCTCCTTCCCTCCTTCCCTCCTTCCCTCCTTCCCTCCCTCCCTTCCTCCACCCATACCTCCCTCACCGTGGACTATTTGCTCTTTCTGTGTGCATCTCCTCTGAGTTACCGTGGTCTATTTGCATCTTTCTGTTTACATCTCCTTCGAGTCACCGTTGGCTACTTGCATCTTTCTGTGTGCATCTCCTCCGAGACACCGTGGTCTACTTGCATCTTTCTGTGTGCATCTACTTCGAGTCACCGTGGTCTACTTGCATCTTTCTGTTTGCATCTCCTCCGAGTCACCGTTGGCTATTTGCATCATTCTGTTTGCATCTCCTTCGAGTCACCGTGGTCTACTTGCATCTTTCTGTGTGCATCTCCTTCAAGTAACCGTTGTCTACTTGCCTCTGCGTGTGCATCCCTTCGAGTCACCGTGGTCTACTTGCCTCCTCTGTGTACATCTCCTCCGAGTCACCATGGTCTACTTGCCTCTCTGTGTGTACATCTCCTCTGAGTCACGGTCGCCTACTTGCCTCTCTCTGTGTATATCTCCTTTGAGTCACCGTCGTCTACTTGCTACTCTCT
>OZ023214.1:58336632-58343868 GCA_963995525.1 Escarpia spicata | reverse complement strand
CTCTCTGTGTGCATCTCCCCCGAGTCACCGTCGTCTACTTGCCTCTCTCTCTCTATGTATCTCCCTCGAGTCACCGTCGTCTACTTGCTTCTTTCTGTGTGTATCTCCTTCGAGTCACCGTCGTCTACTTGCCTCTCACTGTGTGCATCTCCTTCGAGTCACCGTCGTCTACTTGTCTCTCTCTTCTCTCTCTCTCTCTCTCTCTCTCTCTCTCTCTCTCTCTTCCTCTCCTCTCTCTCTCTCTCTCTCTCTCTCTCTCTCTCTCTCTCACTCTCTCTCTCTCTCTCTCTCTCTCTCTCTCTCTCTCTCTCTCTCTCCTCTCTCCTCTCTTCTCTCTCTCTCTCTCTCTCTCTCTCTCTCTCTCTCTCTCTCTCTCTCTCTCTCTCTCTCTCTCTCTCTCTCTCTCTCTCTCTCTCTCTCTGTGCATCTACTTTGAGTCACCATCGTCTATTTGTCTTTCTCTCTCTGTGCATCTCCTTCGAGTCACCGTCGTCTACTTGCCGCTCTGTGTGTGCATCTCCTTCGAGTCACCGTCGTCTACTTGCCTCTCTCTGTGTGCATCTCCTTCGAGTCACTATCGTCTACTTGCCTCTCTCTGTGTGCATCTCCTTCGAGTCACCGTCGCACCCTGAACAGTAGTTCGCAACAATTCACCGAGGTCAATCATAATCAACCACTATCGATTAGTTCCCTATAAAGATATTATGCCCCATAGGTTTAAACTTAGAAATTGACTAAAATCCTCGTAACGCCTATATTTGTAACTAACTTCACCTATCCATACATGTCCTCTAGTATGCATGGCGATAGCCACGTGTCAGTCATACATCCCTCGGAACTTTCCCTTTACAATTCGAAATTAAACAATAACCCATTAGTTAATAGTACCACGTATCTGTAAGCACTCCTGGTAGTTATGTGGCGAACTAGTTAACGACGTCACTGACCTATTTGATGTCACAATTCGACCTATTGTATGTATTGTACAGTTCTAAAGGTCCTGGCTAGGGGGCGATATACCTGAAAAATGGTCCTTCACCTATGCGACATAACAACACATACCATTGCCCATGCGCAATGACCTATTTCCAAGAACAAAACTTAGACCACCGAGTTGCACAACCAAATTGATTAGGCACTAGGGCATGAAATTCATTTAGATACACAAGTCAATTGAGGAAATTCAACTATATACACAGGTCAATTCAAGAAATTCAACTAGATACGCAGGTCAATTCAAGAAATTCAACTAGATACACAGGTAAATTCAAGAAATTCAACTAGATACACAGGTCAATTCAGGAAAATTCACATAGATACAAAGGTCAATTCAGTACAATTCACCTAGAAACACATGTCAATTCAGGAAATTCAACTACATACACAGGTCAATTCAGGAAATTAATCTATATATAGATACAGAGGTCAATTCAGGAAATTCACTTAGATACAAAGGTCAATTCAGGTAATTCACTTAGATAGACAGGTCGATTCTGGACATTCACTTAGATACATAGGTCCATTCAGGCACTCAACGTGTACGTTCCACCATCTCGCAGCCGATACGGCGACATAATTTTATCGGTATCTGCACCACGACTGTGGAATTCACTTCCGATAGAGATGAAGACAACCTGTTGCCTTGTGACTTTCAAAAGACTTTTGAAAACCTATCTTTTCCGGGTTGCTTACGCGACATAGGCGCCACCAGTCAGTTTAATCAGTTTTTTTTGGTATTATTATTTATTATCTTGTACGTGTTTTTAATTAATTTTACACAATCTTTACTGATTTATTATCAGTATACCTTTAATTTTAATGATCATCTTTAGCTGTAACTTATGTTTTTTATTTGTCTATATATTCTCATTTATTTTAGCTAATTTAATATTGTTAATTTTACGTAACTTATTAATGTTCTGCATAATATATAAATATATGTACATATCTATATATGTATATATATATGTATATATTATGTATTCTAAGCGCCTTTGAATAGATTTATCTAGATTTATGTAAGTGTTCTTCTTCTTATTATTATAGTAACCAGAAATTACACAATTTTAGTTATTTTTCTAGTTCTCTACCTATTCGTCAGGATTTGACGGATTCTTTAGTTGTAAATGTATAGGCTAGGGGAACGCAATACCTGAAAAATGATCTACTACCTACGCCACATAAGAAAAGACACCATTGCGCATGCGCAGTGACATATTTATAGACGTCTTTGACCTACTTAATGTCACAATTCGAACTACTTTATGTAGTTTATAGTTCTAAGGGCACAGACTAGGGGGCGCAATGCCTAAAATGGTCTACCATCTATGCGACATAAGAAAACATACCATTGCGCATGTGTAATGACCTATTTATTGACGTCACTGACCTATTTAATGTCAAAATTCGATCCATTTAAGTATTTTATAGTTCTAGAGGTACTGGCTAGGGGGGGGGGGGTCGATATACCTAAAAAAGTTCTTCCACCTATACGACATAAGAAAAAACACTATACGTCGGATAGTTTAAACAGTCGATCAGTCTTTAATAACTGCAGTTGAATTAATGTCATCAATGGCCTCATCAAAGCACAAAACATATATATATATATTGTCTCTTGCACACTGTTCCTTCGGACCAGCGGGAACAGGAACGGAAGTTAAAAGACACCATTGCGCATGAGCAGTTACATATTTATTGACGTGTTTGACCTATCTTTGACCTATTTTTATAGTAAAAAGAGTAAAAAGAAATAAGACGAATTAAAAAAATAATGTTTAACCATTTTCCCGGAAAGGGGCGCTCCTTGAATTAGTTGCATAGTTCAAGACCTATCAACCAGGGGGAATCACTTGACAAAAAATTAAGAGGCACGATGTTAAGCAGTACTCATATTTAGTCCACCACTTATCCGCCAGGTGGCTCTATTTGTTGTTCATGACCTACCCGTCAGGGGGCGCCATTTAACCTTTGCCTTGGTAGTTGACCTTGACCTTTTGTGTTGACCTACATATTTGACCTTGACCTTTTGCGTTGACCTAGATAGTTACGTCATTTGCACTTGCACCGCTCCGTACCAGCATCAATTGTAATTGACGCGATATACTACTAAGATGAATTGTGAATCTTCTAGAAGACGGCCGTACGCGGCTGAATCATTTTGTGCGTCACCGGCGCTGGCTCATTCGATGCCGTCCAGCACATCCAATACAGTTTTGTATTTTGCGATGAGTGCTGATAGGATTTCAAGTCTCGCCGACCATCATGTTGCGTTGAACTTTGGTACAGTTTGTTTGCACGACCCCGTTTTGAGAGCATCATCGCTTCTATCCGTTGTCAGCAACTCCGATAATTCTTCGTCCAGGCCCTCTACTGACGATTAAAGAAATTTTGCTTTCCGCTCCGCGGTTCCTCCTAGAAACCACGTAATGCACTGTCAAACAAATTCCGGATGGCTGGAACTGAGCTAAGTTTGGAAAATAAGCCACCAATAAGTGAGCATGGAATCACAAAACAGCATATGTAATTTAGGCTAGATAATAACGCACTTTTAAACTATAAGGGCACTTTATTGCATTTTTCTGGGGGACAGTTGCCCCCGCTTGCTACGGTCTGTTTGTTTCAAAACCATATGTCGCAGTAGATGTGGTGTTATGTTTCTTCTCATACGACACAAAAATCATAACTTCTTTTTCGGGGAACTACTCTACCCACATAGCGGAGCATAGTTTAGTGGGTAGAGCATCGGACTCTCAATCACGAGAACCCGGGTTCGAGCACTGTGCTGCCGCGTCGAACCGTCGGTAAGTTCGTTCACTCTAATAATAATAATGACAAACTTCTATAGCGAGTAAATCCCCAGGAATCTGACCTCAGAGGCGCAACATACAAGAATCATTGGACACAATCGTTAACAGGGACAAGCAAGAGTCGTCATTAGAGCAAAGGACCGCCGAAGGTTAGGGTGGGAATGCAATTTCAAATAAATAAGTATTCAGTTTTTTACGAAAGGTATTTATAGTCTCAGATGATTTTAATGCGATAAGGAGTTGATTCAATATTTTGGGTGCAGCTACGTTGTGGTCTTCGCGCATTAATTGCAGCGTGGCTGAATGCTAGCCAGACAAGTCGAGATGGTGTTTGATTGAGCACGTCTGCCAGGGAGTAAATTGTAAAGGGCTTTGAGCAGCCCTGAGGACTGGACACTGCCTTATGAAAGAACTTATCTTTACTTTTAACTTCTTCGTCAGGCGAAAATGAGAAACGGAGATATACGTCGAAATGACAAGTTACTTTAAATATACGTTGCCCTATTCTTGCGTACATGAGAATAGATGCTAAAAACATGACAGAAGTTCGAATTGCAATGCACGACTTCACGAACCGTTGTTGTGTTCATTACAGTGAGAGCGACAAGAAGTCGACATGGTGGGCGCGACGGACGCTGCTCGAGATCAAACTCATCATCTTCATCCTGTTCCTCCTCCTTATCGCCTCAGTCCTCGTCGTCATCACCGCCTGCAAGGCCAACCGACCACCGCCCGCAGGTACGGGGGGGGGGTGACACCACACAAGGCACAACGACGCCAGCTCGCTAGGTTCAATAATATATTTTAAAAAATATAGAACATTTTGTGTAAATACTTTGGTAGTTATAATATCGATGTGTTATTGTTTTGTCTAAAATCGGTGTACTTTAAAATAAAGTCGGCGGTTCTGTTCAAAAAAGTGTGATTTTAAAGGTTAATGTTTGTTTGAATAAACGTGTATTGTAGTTTCAGATGCTGTGTCGCTGACGCCATGTTTGAAAGAAGAATGCATCAGCGCAGGTGCTGTTTTATTCACAGTATAATAACTATAACATCATCTTGAAAACACCATCGTATTTACCTTGCATGCTCAGCGGCAAGATCGATGTTCACAAATACATCAATTTCCGAATCGAATAAAATTTTGTTAATGTATGGTACGATACTTTATAATAGTTGACACTAAACGCACTTGCTAGTCCTGTTTATTAATTGCAGTTACGTTAGATTGAAACGTTCTCAAATAGTGATATCGAGAACGTTGCCGCCATTGTTCGTTGCTACGTTTGCAGCGTCTCAGTTGTTGCGAGTGCGGAACACGTCAGTCGACCCTTGTGACGACTTCTTCGACTACGCGTGTGGCCGCTGGGACGATGAATACAACATTCCGATCGACGACAACGCGTACTCGGCCTGGACACAGCTACGCTCTGAACTGGCCGTCAAATTGAAACGTACGTGGACCTAGGGCATCGTGACTGGGCTTGTCGTGGTCACATTACTCAATTACAAAACCGGAACACGACAGTTGGCCATGGGCAGTGAATTAATGACAAGCAAAGGACACTAAATGAATAATTATGTGGGAACACATACACACACAACGCACGCACGCACGCACGCACGCACGCACGCACGCACATACGCGCGCGCAGACACACACATCCGTTATTATTTAGTCCACGAAGTTGTTTTCGATATTTCAATTCGACGTGAATCTAGTGTTGTCAATTTCAAAATAAATGTAACTCTCGCCAGGCGTCACGTGGCAGTTGTGCGTGGTTATATTTGAAGAGAGCTAAATCGTTCTTGTTTGTTGTAGGAGTTTTAGAAAAGCCAATTGTATCAAGTGAGCCTAAAGCGACGAAGAAAGCCAAGACTTACTATCAATCCTGCATGGACACAGGTGAGAGGTCATCGCTGACCACGTGACCTCAATAATGTCACATTTGTTATACCATCGCAAGTGCATATCTATATTTCTCACCGGGAGGTTCCTGTTTCTCATCGTAGCCCCCCCCCCCCCCCCCCCCACCAGTGACATTCAACGCTACGTGTCCAACACCAGACGTTCACCTTTTCTCTTTCTTAAATGTTTTCTGTGGTTCTTGTGCATTAGTAAATGCACATTAAAACATTTAAAGCTCGTCTTAAAGCAACCTATTTTAAACTCGATTTTAATGTTTAGTCGTCATAATTCTATACTTTAGTCTTCATAATTCTATACTTTAGTCGTCATTCCCCATATTTATTTTATTATTAGAAATTTTTATTGAAACTAATAATGTAATACAGTAGTTATTTATTAATTACCTTTTATTGGATGAACTATTTCAACTTTTCCAAATACAAAAATCTACATCACCTATGTTATGATGTTGTATCCAACAGACCATATACAGAAACAAAATATGAAATAAATATTAATATACACTAACTTGATATGGCAGTACTGATTTTGCATTGATTCTAGTTTTTTTCTCAAAAATGGCAATAGACAAAGCAAAAAGTTTAAAACTGGTACGTTGCCTCAGGGAAACAACATCCAATAAAGGGTTTTAATTAACTAATATATTTATTATATATTTATCTCGCAATTGACTATGCACTTGTTATATATATATATATATATATATATATATATATATATACATACTTTGGATTTTAGTGTCTAAATAAAGTTTATAGTAAGCCGCCACTGAAAGCGGACTTTTGGGCCACACCAATAAGCCATCACAAATGGAAAACGTTTCCGTTTGTATTACATAAAAGAGGAGTCATTTGGTTGATTCAGTAAACTGTCTTTTATGTGAAATGCAGTCTTCTTATACCCCTAAAATTGTCCATCGGAACTGTTGCTCCAGTGGAACGTTATTATGAAAATATATCGACTAAATTAAACGGTATATATGGTAGGCGTCGTAGGTTGGTAGGAGAAGATTGGGAGCTGGACTAAGGGGCAATACCCCACGTTCCTTTTTGAACATACACTGTATGTACGTTAGATAATCGTACGCATTTCCGTTTTTCTCATAATGGTTTTGTTCCGCCCGGCCGGAGTGATGTCTTTTGAAATAGTTGGCGTTTCGGGCAAGCAGGTTTGTTAGCAGTTGTGCTGATTCTCATCATTATTTTTCGTCCATATATGGAGGGACATGTTCCCTACACACATCCGTGTCCTGCATCAGTCACGCCACCTACGCTGTCTCAACGCCACTCAGTCGCTTTCATCTAAAGAAATGTGGACTACCAGAGAATCTCGTTATTGGTGGAGTTGCAATCAAGCCCGTTGTTGCTGTCATGAATTTGGGAACTCACTTTGACATTCACATGAGCATGAAGCATCGTGCTGATGCTGTTTGCAAGACGTGCAACTTCCACCTGAGACGTATCAGCTCCATCAGGGCCTACATCACGAAGGTTGTCT